>JAOTQE010131741.1:0-12074 GCA_025631205.1 Nesometra sesokonis
GCCCAGGCTCGCCCAGTGCACACTCAATTTTTATTAATAAATATTTATTTTTTTACTACGTACATATATATATATATATATATAGGTAGAACGAATTTGGGCAAGCCCATAAAAATGAAGACGACCATATAATGCCAAATTTGATAAATATGTTAAACGTAACAATATATATATATTTTTTTAATTTGCTGTAATTACGTGTTTTTTAATTAGTGATTTTTATATGGTTGTTAATGTAACTTACCTCTTTTTGTGTCGCAATTCAGTTTGTACTGCAAGACCAAAATGCTATATTTTTCATGTAATGTGAATTTGTATGTATATTTATTGATGAATAAAAGGACCAGAAATATAATATAACATAATTTAATGACACGGAATGACCGGATTTATCATTTTTATTACAACTAAAAGTCATTTTTTGACGAAAATTGCAGATAGAGTGTACCTTTAACAAGTTTGCAGAAATTTTCAACCAAAAGAAGAGCAACAGATCACCACCATGTTTTACTTATTTGCTATCATGGATGAGCAACAATGTTGTAGCCAGGAGTTGAGCATAGTGAAACATCATAGCAATTCTTATCACACTTGCACTGTTTGGTACATTGTTAGATGGTTTTACTATTTCTTTCCCAGTATAAGTCCTTTGACCTTTCAATGTTTGAATCAATTTCCATTTGCTTCCTATTTACTCTATCATCTTATTTCTTGTGTCTGGCAGCAATAACTTGAGAAGTAGCGCTTGTACACACACGTGTACCACTTGATAAGCTATTTCTGTATGCATTCTTCAAGAGTTGCCTTTGTCAATGGGGATGCCATCATTGTTAGACAGTATTGAAAACAGTGTCATTCTATCAATACGTATCAGATACATTTGGACATAAGAATAACAAACCGTTGAAATATTTTGTGCATTATTGACAAAAGGAAAGCAAAGCCGTTGGAGATATCGAAGCCATGTCAGTCTAGCAGACTTTTTTGCTGTAATTAACATAGTATGAAGTTTTCATTGACAACAAAAGAATTACACCTTGGCAAACCAAAAACCCTATGAATTCTGAACATCTTTGCGAGTCCCAAAATAATCCACTATTCTTTGGATGATTGAATCATGCATTTTAGCCACAGATAGCAATAAAAAAGATAAAGCACAAATATCCACTGAAAGAGCTCAAGGCATTGGTGAAACAATCCTTAAACATATAGCGGATGTGTGACAAGAATGCTGACCACACCCACTGCTGTATTTCTGTTTACCAGAAATCTAATGTGTACTTAATTGCCAGTATAAAACTCACTTGTGTGTTCGCATTTATGTGCCCGTCTAATTAGGCTAATTAAAGAGACAAATTAAAGAGACAACAGGGGCGGATGCAGACTCTTGGAAAAGGGGGGGGCCGGTAGAAATTAAAAATTTTAGAGGGGTCCGGGGGAATGCTCCCCGGGGAATTTTTGTCTTTAGATGTCCGAAAATGGCCTCAGGGGTGTGTTAAGGGATCAATTTTTGCCGAATATTTTCGTTTTAGGGACAATGCTAATAGTATTGGTATATTTTACTTTCCGAAAGCAGGCCAGGGCCAGCGTGGCTCCCCTTAAATCTGCTCCTGGACAATTAGATCAAATAATACATTTTAGACTTTCTGATGGCGTGAATTCAACAAATGTTGAATAGAACTGTGTACACAAATGTAGTACTATTAGCTGTGGTTAATTACTGCATGATTTTATAATAAACATGAAAGAATTATGGATTACTTATGAAACTGATTTGAATTTTGGGTCCACGTGTAATAAATGGCTTGTCATTTTCCATGATTTCTTATAATCAGTAGCAACTTTATTATTTGAACAGTCTGTTTGGAAGACCTGGCTTGCATATTTCAAGTTTCTATAATATTTGGCTTTCTTTCTCCACCATCTGTATCAAATATTTATATATAGTTTTTTGTACAATCAAACCAGAACTTAATTTCTAAAATATTGAGGTTGAGGTTCATTGGCAACATTCCACCTACAAAATTAATCTTGAAGAACCATACAAAGAGTGGATTACCATGTGTGGTTCCAAACACTGCAGTTCAAGTAAATGTTTCCAAACATGACAGGTTAAGATTAGGAAGTAATAGAAATGGGTTGAAAACTTGATGTACCACATTGAGATAGAGTAGCATGTCAATTATTTATTTTGAGAAAAAATAAATAATATGGTTGCCATCTTGAAATCCAATATGGCAGCCATCTGACACAATATTGGCATGATACTTGCTGATATTTTAAACATGGGTAAAAGCCTTTTAATTATCTCTGTTGTTGTTTTGATTTGAAAATATTGTAACAATATTTTTAGTGATCATCTTGAAATCCAATATGGCGACCATTTTACCATGTTTCTGATGATTGCATGATACTTATATTGATGATTGCATGATACTGGTATTAAAAACATAGGTATTAACCTTTAAATTATGATTGCATGATACTCGCTGGTATTTAAAACATAATTATAACCTTTAAATCAAAGTTGTAGTACTCTCAAAATGAAAATATTGCCCAAAATGTTATATTTTGGTGGCCATTTTAGGTTTCAAGATGGCGGCCATCTTGAATCTAATATGGCGGCCATCTTACAAAATGTTGGCTTGATACTTGCTGATATTTTAAATATGGATAATAGCTTTTAAATCATCTCTGTAGGTTCATTAGATTTTTAAAAATTGGCTAAAACGATATTTTTGGCGGCCATCTTGAAATCCAATATTGCGGCAATTTTACCAAATTTTTGATGATTGCAAGATATTGCCTAAAATGTTATATTTTGGCAGCCATTTGAACATGAACATTCTAATTATTTAAAATGGTTTTTAGCTAACTAGGTCCGGGCGAAGCACACATTAGAATCTAACTCATGTTCTTGCTAATGTGAAAACGGGCCTACAAGTGCATTTATTTTGTAACGGTTTTGTTACAAGAAGCGCCATTTACACAAATATTATGTTACTGATAGTCATTGTTTATTAGAACACTGAAGAATATAACAAAACAAAATGTTTCTTAAAAAATAACAATAACATGAACTGGGAGCAAAGAAATCCGCTGGTATATTTCAGCGACCTGAATTGCTTTATTTTTTTAACACAGTGTACAACATTGCTTCGATCTTGGTTGCTTTAATTTTAGCACAGTGTACATCGTTGTTTCGACCTCGATTTAAAGACAGACTCCGGAGCAAAAAAAATGTTTGATATGTTGTAGACGTTGATGTTTTAAGACATTTTGGGGGTGTTCCAATTAAAAAGCAAAACGGTTAAGGAAATGCGATTTTTAGCAATATGCCCAAATATGGAACTGGGGGTATATCAAATTTCACAGACTTTTTCTCTATGTTAAACAGTGTTAAATCGACAAGAGAGGGGTAATTCGCGAAGGCTTGTGTGCAAACACCTTAGCGAAAAAACCTAACTTTAATGCATATTCATACGTATAATCACCAGAACTTTCTATTCCTCGTGGTTATTTTTATGAAAACGTATAGTTTGGTTGAAAAAAGTGATTTTTCCCCAGTTTTGAAAACAGGGTTGCTGGATTTTTACACGAGGACAGGGAGTCTCATACTCTGGATTTAATTAGATCTCCGACTCACTGGGAACACCAATTGACACGTGATGGATCTGAGAACTTGGAAGACAAATTTTCATTGATAAGTAATTAGCTAATTATTAGCAGATAATCATATAAAGTGTACTCATACATACTGGTCCAAATATTCTCGTAGAAATTATGGACCACAGCTTTACTATCGTAGATAAATCATGAAGGAAAGGAAAGTGTATCTGTAGCCCCATCCCGTAGCCTACTAGGTCTAGCCCTTCGACCCAGGCTGCGTGGTGCAGCTAGGAGAAAGAGCCCATCAACAAAAGTATCCTGGTCATTTCGGCCAACGACGAAGTGGATTGTTGCCATGTATCACAGGGAGGAAATATTGCCAATACACAAATGAATTTAGGGAACGCTGTTTTAGAGATGATTGATTTTTTAGGAAAGGACAATAAGGAAATTATAAAATAGGTAAGCCTACTCCGTTGTTCGTGAAATGACTACTATAGGCCTAGGACTATTAGTAATGATTAGAAAGCACCCTCGATCTATCTCCTAGCCTAGCCCTAGGCCCTATGTCAGAAATGTATCCTCTCTTCCCTTTTTTGCTGTATCAACAAGTTATCTGCGGCCAAAATTGACAAGACTACCTGGCCTAGGTCTAATAATTCTAACTGTAAAATACTATTATTATTTTAATTATTTAACAGTTACTATTTAATAGCCTACTATTTTACGACTTTGCGATGTGTTAGTGGCTAGTTTAAATTAGAGGAAAATATCAATTAACCACCTCATTATTATATGCCATCAGCACATGCCTACTTGGGTGGTTATTGTCATATAACAAGCATGGAGCAGGAGCATATCCAGTGATTGCCGAAGTGAGGTGCTCGAACCTGGGATTGGTTTTGACAAGTAAAAGAAAGTCATCCCATTGGCATGTTTTTTATAGTGCCATATGTTTATGATTTTGTTTGTGGTGCTTTTACTTCACGGTTTATTTATGGGTGCTCATTTGCACTGAAGGGGTGTGCTCAAGGCCCAAGTATTCACATAGTACCTTACTTTTATTTTTTCCTCCAAGGGGAGGGGTGGTGGGGGGGGGGGTGCTCAAGCACCTTAGGAATCCCTATTCTCGTCACTAGCCCGATGCAAAACAAATTGTCAACCATGCCAAAACCTTGTTGGTATTCCATCTCAATTTGTCTACCATCCATTCTTGTACACAATTTTTATTACTAGTCTAAAGATCTGTTCATAAATTTATTTTTGCAGGCTTTTTTGTTGATAAAAGTTTCATAAATGAAAACCCCGCTCTCGTTTGTTTCAAACGTTTTTACGAAGATTATCGTAACTGAAAGCAACCTCGGTTGTTTAAATTCAACACATTTGTTGTCTTATAAAGTGAAAATATACATGATACAAATATAAAAACAATAGTAGGCCTATTTTAGTTTGGGCTACGAATCGTAAACCTGATGCAATATTTGAGCAATGAACATTTTATTTTAAAATTAAACAAAAACAATTGGCTTAATTGTTATTAGGTCATGCGAAGTGGAATTTCATACATCACTTAGGTTGTTCTTGTTGTTGCGACTACAAATTTAAAAGAGTCCAGCGTCGCCAGATTTGAACATAGGCGTAGTTTTAATTTTGTACTAGAAGTATCACCTGCTTTATTGGCACGGTCGGTTTAGATATTGTCACAACACGACCGTTCTAATAAGGTGTATGCCTTGTTTCAAGGAGAATTATACAGCAAGAGCTGGGCTGAGTATTTTGTGTCATTCCCTGATGGAACTTCTGATTATATTAATGTACATCTGATGACATTAATGGATTAGATATTAAATTGATATAACCTTTTGAAAACAGTCTGTGATGAGCTTGATGTTTTTGGGTTTTTTTCGGTTCTTTTTAATACAAAAAAAATCCAGTTTTAATATTTCTCAGCCTCAATTTGTTTTTATTTTGTTTTTATTTTTTTAGCAATTTGAGCCTCATTGTTCTTATAAAGTGTGTTCTTGGAAAAAAAATGTGTATTTGGCGTGTGGGCCATCTAAAATTGCTACTATAGTACATAGTTTACAGTAACGTATTTTAGAAAAACATAGGCGAGGGTGTAATCATTTACGATTGCTTGTTATGAATTTTTTTGTGTACTGTTGTAATTTTAAGCGGATAATTGCCCACTAGAGCTGGCTTCAGTAGCAATAAAAATCTTAAATCTTAAATCTCTTAGTTTGCTTGTGTTCCTAGATAGACCAATTTTTAAAAATTCGGCAAAATGGCATTTACCATTTTTCTAAAAATGTGTTGATTTGACATGGAATGACCCATTAATTCGTTAGATGGTATTGAAATATTGATGGTTGTATTAAACTGTGTACTGTATCAGATGTTTATCTTTCAGGAAAATATTGAACTTCTTGCGAATGAACTGCGGAATCCAAAGTATCAAGTTTACTTTATTTGTAAGTATTTCTATGTATTGTAGGGTAGTTTATATTTTTGTATTGTTTTTGACAGATCAGGGAGCACTTATACAGTAGTTTCGAGATAGGGGTTTGCGTGCACCCTCTAGCAACTATTTTCATGTGCATTTTTCAGGCAATGTCAAAACCAACTGTGGCTAGATTCTCTCGAGGTTTGGCACTGATCAGGACTTGGGTCATTGGGCTCAAATGTTTAAAATGGTCAATTGAGCTCATTTATCAGGAATTATCAAAGCACTGACACCTTCCACATCTCTCATGGGGCCACAGGTCACTTAGAGGTCATTAGGGTCTTATCTCTTAGTATGGTCAATCATGTTCATATCAAGAATCAAGAATTATCCTCTAGATCTACAAAATACACATCACCTTGAGGGTCTGTCGCTGATCTAGACTTGGGGTCAATGGTTATTAAGTGGGTCACTAGAATAAAACTACCTAAAGGCAGTTAAAAACTACATTACAACAATTAAACTACTAGTCTCAGGTCACCAAGAACCATTGACACCTCCCACATTCCTTGGGGTCAAAGGTCACTTGAGGTCATTAGGGTCATATCTTCAAAATGGTCAATTGAACTCATATCGGGAAATTATCTTCAAACATGAAGTACACTTCACCCAGAGGGTTTATCGCTGATCCTTAGGGTCAGAGGTTATTAAGAGGTCATTAGGATGCGTGGAAGCCAGTGCCGTTTCAGACAGGGCCGTATCACGGTGGATATGATCTTCTATGCCCGACAATTTCAAGAAAAATGCTAGGAGTAAAATGTTGGCCTCTATATCACATTTCTGGACCTGACAAAGGCCTTCGACACTGTCAGTAGCGAAGGCCTTTGGAAGATTATGTCCAAGTTTTTGCTGCCACAGCAAGTTTATCAGCATTATTAGAGAATTCCAAGACTCAACAGCTTTTTAGTATTTTACTGTTTTTTTGTCTAATACCTTTTTGAATGATGAAGTTAATGTAAGTTGGAATTAAACTTTTATTCTAGACCCTATACTGCCAAAAGCTAGGTATCGAAATAACACCCCATTTGACTACAATATCAGCTGTGGAAAAGCATGTATATTTTTTGCTAGAATTGCAGGAATTTAAAGATAATTAGTAATCAATATGATTAAAATTTACTACATTACAGTTAACAAGAATCTTTTACAATATTACTAAAATTTAATAAAGGGTTAAGAAATTGTTCTAAGAGCTCTGCTGTTCTCTATTTTCCATTTTCTACACCCTGATGATTTATCACTGCCTGTTTTCTGTTTCTTTTACTAAAGATTTTAGCAATGTTGTTAGTAAGAGTGATGTGAAGGTGTTAGCAGAAGCCGATGAGCAGGAAGTAGTTCGTGAAGTACAGGTACCTGTTTTATTAGTATTTTGACTATTTTCTAGAATAGAAAATGATTAGATCACAATTTAGTAACTGCAATCCTCTTGTCAGGATTCATATATGAAGTACAGTTTGATGTCCTATAAGTAAAGTGTAACCAACAGAGGGCAAAGATTGTTTTAATCACATGTGCTGACCAATATGTCTTTCCAACTAGTAATAAATCCAATCGGCTACTCGGGTCACGTGATTTATAGTGCGTATTGACTTTGTAAGCTGTCAGAACACAGAAAATTATGATGGCTTCTTGTTGTAACTGTTCAGGAAAATTAATATTGCTAGATTAGATACATCTTGGTGTGTTGGGATAGGGAGGTGGGTGTTTAGGTGGAGAGCTACTTTGCTACTTTATTAATTTCACTTTTAAAGAAGGACTGTAAAAGGCATACACATATTGTGTTTCTAAAGTGTATATAGGCAATATCAGATCCGACTTTTCCTGCCTCTAAACACCGCTGTGCATTTATTTTTATTAGTTCATTGTCATTAAAGCCAAATAATTTTGGGATAAATTTTAAGGGGGGCTTAGCCTGTTAATTCCCCCTAAATTTGCCACCACTTTCCCCTCCCCAAACTTACCACTAGGTTTTATTCTGATTGCTCGTTTTCATGATAGTCTTGAGCTTGCTGCATTGCAAAAAAACAAAAATTAACCTATGATGTCATTTGTTTATCCTTATTATTCGGTATTATTGTGAAAATGACTGATTTCACCATGTAAAATACATGGGGAATCTTAACTAGAGAAACTGGGCATTTATTGCTTGTCAATATATTCTACAAACATCACAAGCCTAAAATCGCTCTGCAGCCACACAGACGGCATTTCCTCTGTGGCTACCATATTGATAGCGATACTATGATAGCGCCCTCTATTGGTACCTGGTGCAACCTGAGTGAGCGGCAACCTGACGATACTATCCTCCAACACTTGTTGATGTACGTTTTACCGAGCATTTTCCCACCTATCCCATTTAAGTGAAATCTGGGTTGCTGGGTTATAACAACAACCTAATCAAGAAATTGTGAATTAAATGGAAGCAATTTCATTCAGAACTGCCTTACTGAGGGTGACTTCAAAATTTGTCACCACTTTCCCCTCCCCAAACTTACCACTAGGTTTTATTCTGATTGCTCGTTTTCATGATAGTCTTGAGCTTGCTGCATTGCAAAAAAACAAAAATTAACCTATGATGTCATTTGTTTATCCTTATTATTCGGTATTATTGATTTTTTACATTTTTTCCTTTTTTTTTAGACCATAAGCAAACAAATCTAGGAAGAGCTGACAAAAATTGTATTTTTTGTTATTGTAGATATATATCTGAACCATATTTTAAGCAAGTTTGGTGACTGTCAACCCTGCACTAATTACGCTATGGCCCGACACATAAATGACAATTTTTCTCCATAGAGCTGATACTTGTTTTTTAACGCCTATATATCTGCAGTTAATGACTACACATCAATAATTTTTATTTCATTGTGTAGAAGAGAAAGTTCTCTTTCATTTGATATATAAATTAAGGGCACAAACACAGCTGTAATTATACGCCAAAAATGTTTCAAAAACTCAACCGGAAGCACCATTTTTTCTGAAAACTACATTCGCCCCATACTCGGCCACTGTGGCATTATAGATTGAGCTACTGTACCTGGTGATATTGTGCCAGGAGGAGATTAAATAGCCAAGATTTGAACTCAAAGTGCTGACCCCCCCACCTTGTCAAATTTTTAAGATTTTGCATGGTTTTCTCGCGAACTAGCATTTAAATAGTTTCTATACCAACACTTTTTTATTTGTTGGGATAACCAACTATCTCAAAAATTTTTAGTCACTAATGGAATAAGTCAAGCTGGTGTGTTATCCCCATTTATTAGCCTCCCCAAGAGTGAAGCTCTATGGTAGGCTTTTTGGTTTTACCCTGTTTCTCCACAGCTCTTGCTAGATCCTCCTGATGCGTCTGAAGTTGTGGTGAATTTGTTAGGAAAAGTTTTTTACCACGATAACTAATATTCTATACGTCTGATTGGTTTCAAAATTGGCAAACTGCAAGATTATAACAAGAATTTCTTATTACTAATTTGCTTAATTAATAATTAATAAAACAGTAAAATTATACTTAATATTACCATAACTTTTGTCAAACATTAACATTTCGGTTTAAAGTTTAATATGTGTTATGAGGTTGACGCAGTTTGCATTTTATTTAATGCAATTTGAATTTCGCAAACGCCTTTTAAACATTATGGTTAATATAGACACGTTACCCTATCAACGCAATACTACGGTATTGGACAATATTTGTTGACTGCGAGGCCTGGCCTGGAAACGTACAATGAAAGGTAATTATTGATCTTTATGTGTTTATAAACCCTAAAAGTTAGGCCTACATCATCAGTTTTATAGAAAATTAGATTTTAGTTTTTCACACAAGACACTTAAGGCCAAGATTTTTAGAAAATAAAGAAACAAATATAAAAAATTTAAAAAGAATTGTTAAGAATATATATACTGGCCTATAAAATCGTGCAATGTCTTCGTCTAACACATTACATATAATAAAGCTATGCCTACGCTAGCCTGATATCTGTAGGCTAGACCCGGGCCTGCTTTTAGCGTCAGCAGTGAGCGTCAGTCGGCAACCCTCGAGTTCACTTCACTAGGCCTAGCGCGTTTTTCATGCATACAATCGCATTCCGATTACAGTAATTCTGGAATTTCCTGTTTCACTGGCCCTCTATGTCAAATTATGGTGAATAGTTTCATGTGTAGTCGTTTGAGCGTAATGACGGGAACATTCCGATTTTATACACTGACAATGATTCCTAAATGCGACTGGCTACGCATTTTTTGCTGCTTTTTTCTTTTCTAAACATGCAAACAATATTTTCTCGGTTGATCAGCTGTCATCTGTCAAAAATAAAAGTTTGAATTCGTAATAAATACCCAGAATGGTTTTTATTTGTATATCTGACAACGGGAAATACTATATTAAAACCTTGGTATACACGGACTGTTCTAGATGGGAAAAAACATTGAAAGACATTTTTTCTGAAAGATTGGACAAACACCTATGAAATACAATCTGATCCATAATGTTGCAGCTGTATTCAGCACATATGGCATTTGTACCTCCCAGGTACCCACTTGGGTGGAGAGAGGCAGCGTGGCTAAACCAGATTGAGCCTCGAATCACCAACCGTGATTGGAAGTCCGCAACACAACCGCAGCGCCAACTGCTTCCACAAAGTTACTTATTTGTCTCTTATTTATCAACTCCATCATCACGAATAAGAGAGATACAAGTTCTATAAACCAAAATATGAAAATATTAAAATTTCTTTAAAAAAAAAAGATTAGTAAACATGGTGTCAGAACCCAGGGAGTCTGATGGGAATCCTGAAAATTACAATCAAATATTTAGTTATGATTTTTTTTACACAATCAGAAATGCAGCCATTGGTGAGAGGTGGTGAATTTTTTAACATGTTCAAGAAATTAGCTACATTGCCTAGTGGTTGCCAACAAAGGTACAATGCAGAATTTCAACGGGAACATGTACAGTGTAAGATTTTGAGTGATGATTTCTATTATGACCATTAAAATTGGTTCAAAATTGGGATTCGGTTTTAATTTGTGAAAAGACAACCAGTCATCAGGCACCAAATGCGCTCCATATTAGGTGGATTGTCCACCCAACCCACTTGAAAAAATTTGAATATGCATGTTGGACAATTCCTGACAGGTTCATTGTAGGCCTTCCCACCACCGATCCAACTGTGCCAAACATATTAAATATTATATTGTTTGTAGCACTTTCATCATTTCTAGCTAAGACAAGTTCTCAGGCCTCCATCAGTGAAAACTAGTTCCTAATTATATGCTACTGTAGGCCTAATTTTATATATAGTATCTCTCTCTCTCTCCCCCCCCCCCCCTCTCTCTCTCTCTCTGGGCATCATTCACAACTTGAAAATGAAAACATTTGATTGGTTGACTTACTGGCCTAATTAGCCAAATGGCACATTAATTATTTTCATGTTGCCTGGTGCTTTCGTTTCTCAACTGGGTTTTATTTTACAAGTGTATATTTCATGACTCGCATTGACAAAACTTCAAATCATCCGCTAATGGTGCACTAAATTAAACAAAATAGACTTGTGGCAAGTCTATATGAGCATTTACTTGACCTTATAAAACAATGAACATGTGTAGCAAATTTTTGTGCTATTGTATATCATTTAGTGTAATAAAGCATTTTCTATTCAAATTTTATTTACTATATGTGCTGTTGTAGATCTTGAATATTTTATCGGTATGTACTGTTCTTAAAAATGATTTCATTTAAACAAATACTGTATTATCAAAATACGTAAGGTACGCTAAAATTGTATTAAAGAAATTGATAGAATATTCCATTTTCTTTCCCTCTCTCAGTAATAGAGGGTGCAATTTGCCAATAATGTATAGTGTAAAAAGCAGTACTAGAAAATGTGAAATTTATCAGGAAATATAGGATCTGTTACTGCAGTGTATTTCTAAATGACACTATTGATTTAATGACTTATTGATTTAT
>JAOTQE010131752.1:0-12074 GCA_025631205.1 Nesometra sesokonis
GAATTACCCCTGAAGAGGCTGTAAGTTTACGATGTACGCATGTGTCGTGAGAAACGTTATAAAGGTACACTGTTTTTCACGAGTATACTCGTCACTGGCGCACACAGTAACACCCGGTTGGTGAGTATACTCGACGCTGGCAGTCAACGTGTTAAACGTATAAACAACAACCCCCAGAAATTGACTGTTAACCCCACCACATTTTAAAGGGTGTGTAAAACAACCATCAAATACAGAAGGAAAGCCAAGTTATTAGGTTTTAAACCAGAAGAGATGATTCTCAACTAGAAAGTCAGAAAAAAATAAGCATGGTAAACATGTTCACTGTCATGGACATGATATCACATAGCTGTGTGCATGCATTAAACCATGATGCGAGTGCGCATAAATTAGTACCCCAGAATTCTGTTATAGCCTGCTCAGATTATCTCGAATGTCACAACCTGCAGTGTAGTTGGTGAACTATGAAGTCTTAATGTTAACAAGCCAACAGAAATTGATATCAATTGAAACTTGGCCAAGAGATGATATTAATTGTACCATCTATTGTTTGGGAGGAAATATTAGCCTTTTTAGTTTGTAATAAAATTACATTACAAATGTCATAGTGTCATATCCAGAGGAATTGGGGAAGGGTGGGGGTGTTCAATCTTGACCACATTTTATTAAGCAAAAAAGAATCTTACACTTTCTATGGTGGAATATTTGACTTTATGGCTACTTTTCTTCTGAAATTATATTTTATTCCTTTGAAAGGGGTGGGGGTGGTACCTGAGGCCCCAATCTTCATATTTATATCCTAATTCTACTTTTTCTACTGTTAAAAGGTGGAGGGGAGGGGGGGGGTCATGCACCCTAAGCACCCCACCTGGATATGCCACTGATAATGTTTTCTATTTTGTATAGATAGATTCGTCCAAGATAGATGTGACTGGAGAGGAGCTTTATGCACTGGGAAGTGTGAAGAGGATTAAGTAAGTGTTTTGTATAATACATGCGGTCATATAATAAAACATGTAGCCACAAAACTACATAAACATACCTTTTAAGAAGGCTGATAACTTCAGATAATACAAATACTGAGATGTCTATATTAGCAGCATACATGTAGCTGATAAATGCTAACACAGAAGATTTGGAATATTTGGTTAAATCACAGGTCCAGGTATCATCGACACTCGACAAGATCTATTTTTAAAAAATGTTAACATTTTCATTTTCCATGGAAATCTACGCACAAATTAAAATTATAAATATCAAGGAAGTTTGTTTAGAATTTATTATTCTTTTTCTTATGAGTTTTGTGTGTAGAACATCCAAGTATGTCTTTTTTTTTAATTTACTATTTCTACATATCAGTATCATGTTGTCAGTGTCTAAATTTATCTAAACTAATCTACTACTCTGGTGTTACCGTATATTTTGAGCTCCAGTGCAGTGCTCTCCAGTTTGATAAATAATAAGGTAATGAACTGTTTCTTTAATTCATGAGTGGAAAATTCAAATGTGCGGGTGCTTTATGTTGTCAAAAAAATACTCTTTATAGACCTTGCAAATGCCATTTTTCACTAGGCTAATTTATTCGCACAAACAAAAAACTAACAATTGTAACAGTTTTATCCTTCAACCAAAATCATTCGGCAGACCATTCAAAGGTGATTTTCAAATAAATGATAAAAAAAACTAAATTCGGTTATTTTTTTTGTGTTAGAGTGGGAAATATATTGGCCTATGGAAGGGTGAGAGAAATTTAGTAATTTTGTGGCCTTATGACTTCAGGCAGCAATATTGGATTTCCTGATTTCATTAATGTGGGAAATGTTACTTTTTTCCAAGAATAACTTTGGTGTGTTTATTTTTGCATTGGATAAGAATGGAGATGCATAAAATGAGTAAAAAAAAACGGTAGTATGGTCAGATTGCCAAAATATGATACATGCATTGAGGTGCAATAACTATGACGCATTCATGGTGTAAATTTGGTAAACATATCACTTATACTTATCTAATAAAACATGCAAACAGGTAAACAAAAAGGTTAACGAATTATAGAATTTCCTAGTTGATAAAAGAAAAATACGGGGTGAGTGGAATTTGGGGAAAATATTTGTGAGATTCTGGAAAATAGTTTTGTTACGAATTGAACATATCTTAAAATAATTTTATTTATATACTGGATTCATTTATCCTAGTTCACTGATTGGTTAAAAGTGTGTCACATGATCAAACATAATCTAACCACAAAAGTAATATATACAGATCCGCAAATAGTAAAAGACTATTCTGTCCCAATTTCAACACCAGATGGCGCTATCTTATGTGACCCGGCGCTGGTACCGGTTGCGACCGCAATGTTCAGCGCTACACTGAACTCAACCAATGAACAAGAATGTATGAATCCAGTATATAAAACAAATATATACTGAGATGAAAGGGGTCCCTAAGTGACTTCAAAAGTACTATTTGCTTCAGGGATCCGCCCGTCAGCAAATAGTACTTTTTCAGTCATTTTGGGACCCATAGTTTTAACCAGAGTTTTTCATCTCAGTATATATTTGTATATTAACTATATAATATAGAGGGTGTGTGTAGTGTAGCCAAAAAAAAACTATTTAAAGGATTATGTACCATTCACTTGGTATTACAAGGGACATGTAGTGAAGAGTTAATCTACCACCAGAAAAACAAGTTTTCAGATTTAGTGCTATCACACTGACATTTTCCAATATAGTAGTATATAGATATACAATGTACGCTACCTTATGAAGATCAGGACAACGTAGCTGAATAATGAACGAGTGGGCATTAATAACAGTGTCATTTTCACAGTAGATTTTCACATCACTTAATAATTCATTGTTAATGAGAGATGAAAAGCAGTCTATTAGCCGGTTCTTATGCCATGGCTCTGAAGTAAAAACCTGTAAGATTTGACAAAAATGTTAATAAAATGAAAAAGGTGGGTGAGGAAGTATCATTGTTACCTCAATACTGTTATAACTATTATGAGTAATAGTTTGGAGACATTTTAAAAGGAAAAAGGAAAAGACTAGTGAAGGTATTAGGGTTGGATATATACCAAGAGCTTATTAACCATGACTTGTACACACAGGGGGATTGGCTCAAATCTTGGTGTAGGCTAATATTGTATCTGGGGGTTGGCACATCTTAGGTTAAGTCTGTACCCAGTGGATTGCTTATATCAGACATAAGCTTATACCTAGCTGACTCATACAGTATTTTGGGGTAGGCTAATTTTTTCAGGGGTTTGTTCATATTTTGAGGTAAACCTATATCCAGGGGTTGGCCAAAATCTTGGGCTATAGGGCCTGTATCCTAAGGTACACTATTGCACCCAGGTTGGTTATTGTCATGTACTAGGCTAATAGGGATTGGCTCATATCTTGAGATAAGATTTACCCTGGGTGGGCTCATATTGAGGAAGGCTTTGCCCAGGGGTGGGCCTTTATCTTGGGGTGGGCTTGTACACAGGAGTTGACTCATACTTTATGGTAAGTTTTGACCCATATGTAATTTTTATTTGGTGCATATACTCATACCGGTTGCAATGATGACTGAGTTACATGATCTTCAGCTAGTTCTGCAAGAATTTTACAGGTATTCGGCAATGACTCATTTTGCTCAGATGTTGACTGTAAAGTTACAAAACAAAATCACATACAGTATAAGGAAATGAAAAACTATCATGATTCTCAGAAGACCCTTTATAGAGCTTCTGTTTAAGGGTGCCATACTGTTATCATTACCTTTAATAAATACAGACCATTCCAACACAAACCAAGTACACAACAGCTTGACATGTGGTCAGATTAAAATAGTAAATTATCACCTGTTAATATATATCTAAAACTACTTTCAAATGAAATCTTTAAACTTTGTTTTTGTGAGAAATGATGATAAACAAATAGCTTTAGCTGTCATTCAGACCTTTACCAGTTAACTTTGATAAGTAACACAAACATGAATTCCCAAAGGAGAATGAAACAGCATGTTGTTTATAGTTCTAGATTTGTACCCATAGATGGAAAATAGCCATGCAAGCTGGTGGCTGGTGCAAGCTGACTATGGAAGCTCATGGCTGGTGCAAGATGGTCATGCAACTTTGTGACTGATGCAAACTTGATCATACCGGTGACTGGTATTATTTGACCATGCAAGCTGGTGGCTGGTGCAAACTTATCAAGCAAGATGATGGCTATTGCAAGCTAGCCAAGTAAACTTGTAACTGTTGCAAGCTGGCCATGCAAATTGGTGCCTGATGCAAGCTGATCATGCAAGCTGGTGGCTGCAGCCAACTGGCCATGTAAGGTTGTGGCTGGTGCTACATGGCCATGCAAGGTGGAAGCTTGTGCAAACTACCTGGCCATACAAGCTGGTGGCTGGTGGAAGCTGACCATACAAGTTGGAGGCTACAACCTTGCAATCCAAGTTGTTAACTTGTGCAAACTGGCCATTCATTGTAAGGTGGTGGCTAATGCAAGATTGTGGCTGGTGTAACTTGGCACAATGCAAGAGAATGTCTGGTGCAATCTGGTCATGCAAGCTGGTGCCTGCTGGAAGCTGGCAATGCAAGATGGTGGCTGGTGTAACTTGGGCATGCACAATGATGGCTGGTGCAAGCTGTTGCCTGCTGCAACCTGGCGATGCAAGCTGGTGGTTGGTACAATCTTGCCATGCAAGATTGTGGCTAGTGAAATCTGGCCATGCAAGCTGATGGCTGTTGCAAGATGGCAATGCAAGCTGGTGTTTGGTGCAAGATGGCAATGCAAGCTGGTGTTTGGTACAAGCTGGTCATGCAAACTGGAGTTTGGTGCAAGCTAGTCAATGGTGCAACTGGCCATGCAAGATGGTGGCTGGTACAATCTGGCTAGGCGCAAGGTGGCTGATAGTTTACCTACAACACTCAGTCGTTTTAACAATTCCACTTACCCTCATTGTCCTTGTTTGAGTGAGTATGCTTATGCATTTGGCATTCTCTGTTGGATGTTTCTGTGACACTAATTCTTCATCAAATGGTTCCCTCAGGCCTGCCATATCCCAGTAGTTTACATGTGGCTACAAAGTTTAAAAAATCAAATATTATTTAAAAGTTAATACTTCAGTAATTCAATTAACAATATTAGTAGCTGAAAGTGAATTACCGAAAATAAAATTGAGAAGAGGCCTTGTGGTCAATGCAGTTACCAAGGAAAATACAATGATACAGGATTACTGTAGTAACTGGAGTAGATTTAATAGCAATAGAAGTCTGTAGTAACTGCACTAGAACAATTTTGATATGTTCCCTTATTGCGGTTCCATCCTCCATCACCCACTAATATAACACGATCATTTTCATACAAATTGATGAGGATGTTACAGTACCCTTTGAAAGAAATAACTATGTTAACATGGTAGATAATGGTAGTGACAAGGTAAATATAGGTAGTTAATAGGGTTAAACCTATAAAAACTACCATATCAAGGGATACTACCAAGGATATGGTCAGCAATACTCTATAAGAATGTAGGAAAATACAGCTGTTATTACTTATTGACCTTTAAGAATTAATAACATCAACAGACAAGGTAATTTTATACTACCTTACTGAGCATTTCTTATGTGGTTCTTGGTAGATTTCCCTAGTAATTTAACATGGCAGACTTACCTAGTCAGAGGGTGTTATTTTTTCAAAGGGTAGATCATGAAAGCTGAAGTAATAATAGTGTCATAGATGTTTGTTCTGTCTTGTCATGTTCATATCCCTATCTGATGCTATATGTCCATATTGTTCTTGTCTTTTTGTGGTTCTTCACTTTTGTTAGTGTAGAGTATTTGCTTTTTTGTTTTTCTTGGGAGAACATAACACTTTTTTTTCCTTTCTATATGATTTAGTTTAGACTTCTTCAAATTTTCAATTTTATAAAATTAATTTGTAACTTTACAATCCTTTGATAAATTATCATGAAGACATCTTAATAGTGCTGGATTCCATATTCTAAGATAATTGTTGTAAAATTTCAAAAGTCACATTATAAGCACTACATAGTTTATGCATCATTACAATTTTGGAATTCATAAATCATACTATAATTCGAGTAACGTTTGTCTGTTTGTTCCTCTACTCCTCTACTCCGGATCGTTGGTCTGATTTCCATCAAACTTGGTGGGTGGATGCAGGTTCACAACAGTATTTCCATTGAGGGGTTAATTTTTGGAAAAGTCAAAGTCACTGGAGTCAAAGGTCAAATAACTGTTTTTCACTACTCCTTGGTCCCATCTTGGCCAAACTTGGTGGAAACATGTTGGTTGAGACCAGCATTGCCGATGATGGGTCACGGGGTCAAAGTTAAGGTTAAGGGTAATTTGACTAGTAAATTTAAAATTGGCCAACTAACCTTGGAAGAAGTGGAATGATTCATATCTCTCTTCAATCTGCTTGGTGGTAATGTAAGCTGTTCATCCTCCTCCTCATCAGAATTCTAAGAATGCAATAATCAATCAATTTTTATTTGCAAAAACCACACAAAAATTACAATTGGAATTGCAAAGAGGTACAAATAAGAACAATAATTTCTGTTGATATGTACCCCTCAAAAAAAAAGGAAAAACGTATATGTATACATATTAGAAAAAAAACAAAAGTACAAAAAAAAAACAACACATCAATGGGATAAACCCAGAATCAATCATAAATAGAATACCATCAAATTATGCTTTATAAATTGAAAGTAAATGTTTCTTAACTTTTCTGAGTGTATTTTTCTGTACAAGCTGTGGGTTTTTATTGTAAAAATCAATCCACAATTTTGGCCCATATATATGTAAGAATTCCTGACTACAGGTTAGTCTAGAACAAGGTATGAATTATTCGATCATGATGAAAGTAGAGTGGAATTTAGCTAAGTCAGATAAACTGTTGGCAATCACTGTTTTTGCATGGAAGTGCAGACTCTTTGATCACTGGTTCACATACATTATCACCATGTATGATCCCGATCCTTCTTTAGTTTTGGCTGGAGGATTGAAACACAAGCTAAAGGGACAGATCCAGGATTGTGATTTTTTTTTGTGGGGGGAGGGGGGATTTAAATCACGATTTTGGTATACAGCCGCTGTGCATCTATTTATTTAACCCTTTCACTGCGGGGTGTTAGTCCCACCTATGTGTGGGACATGTTTGTATGGAAAATAGGTGATTTTTAAATAAATGTCAAAAAAATACTAAATGATATTTTTCAAAATTATTTTTGTGTGTTAGGGTGGGCAATATGTTGGCCTATTGTGGGAGGGGACAAAATTGAAAATTTTCATAATGATTACGTCACATGACGTCATAGGATCCATTTTTATTCAATTTTTCCTCAAATCTGTAAAAAAATACTTTTTCTTCAAAAAATTGTTACAGGATACATTTTTTTACACTGGATCATAATGCAGACACATACTATGAACACAAATATCAAAAGTGTGAACGATTTGTGTCATTTTATATAAAGTAGACATAAATAAAGGTTTTCGGTAAAATCATAAAAAAAACATGAATTTTTCATAAAAATCATAGAGGGCGCATATTCTGGGAAAATGCATTTTTTTTTTATTTGGAAATTTGTCATAGATGGTATAAAAACTAAAAAGGGCGGGTTTAGCAATAGTCAAGTATGCTAAAATAACGATTTATCATACCCCCAGTAGTACAGGTGGTAGGCCGTTTAACAACATTTTATTATCCCCGGTAGTACCGGGGGCACGCAGTGAAAGGGTTAAAATAGTTCATTGTCCAAAAAATAAAAAGTAAACTACAAAAGAAAAAAAAAATGTTTTTCATTTTGCAGGGTAAACGAGGTAATACGCACGTTGATCACTATTACATCGTTGATTGTTATCATCATAGTATGTACAGGCTTTAAAATGGGAAGTTGGTTTTGGGAAAATTGACTTTATTGTTAAAAGTAACTTTACATACCCATTCTAAAATGTTTGAAATTTTATCAATTGTAATCTTGTTTCTTTCTTCATCACTCCTTGAAAGCAATACAGGCATCACTAAACTATTGAAATAGATATAACACTAAATATAAATACAGTAGAATTGATTAATTTGCATACTAAAAAGGTACCAATTTTTCTATAGTATTGCATTAATGGTGTAAATCTCTGCACTCCTAGACAGATTTGTCTCCTTCACTAGCGATACACTTCTGATAAAGGAAGAATCCGATTGATATGACATTAAATTTTAAGAAACAATTAATAGAGCATGTTCTGTTTTTTGATTGATTTTATGGCAGTGTTTCGTGTATCTTTGAAGTGATATGAAATTTAACCAATCAGTGAGTAGAATACAAAAATTGCTTCTTGTTTTAATCAATGGATATAACAAAATTTGAGAATTGATCTCTCCAGTACTGAACATAATATGTGGCAGAGCCAAGGCAAATGAGACATAAGTCGCAAATGCTAGTTGTCCACAGCAGGCAGAAACTTAAAAATGGTCATTTTTTCAAATTTTATTTTATTTAAAATATACAATTCAAACATTCAACTTTCATACTACCTTAACAATTTTCAGCTATATAATCAAAAAATGTTTTAAAAATAAAATTTAAAATGACCTTGCTTAGTTAATGAATACGGATAAACAATTTTCAAATGCAGATTTCTCAAAACTTACATTTTGAATGTTCGAAATTCGATTGTTCATAACTTCGCAAGAAAACATCGTATGAAACTTATATTGTTTTTGCATGTTAAAGATTGTAATGTGTAGTTTTATAATCCATAAAAAAACTCAATTTTCAATTTTCCGACTTATGTCTCATTTCGCTTGGCTCTGCCACATTTAAGTGATTAGGGCTGTCTGTAAAGCAGGTAGGCAAGTGAGATGGCTGTTTTAGAATTAATTACAATTATGGAATTTATAATTTTTATACAATTCATAAAACCTGTTATTTTCCTGTAATTTCACGGCCATCTATGATTTTGAATAAGCTTATTGAAGTAGGTAAGCTTAATAATTTTCAATAAAGTGAACTAAAGTTTGAAAGATCATTAAACATTAGATATCAGTATTAGCCTACTGTATTTACTCATCACCTGCAGTTGAAAATACAAAAATCAAGCTAATGTAACGTTATAGATAACAAATCTATGGTTTATCAACAGACTCATGATGAATGCATTTTGTGTAAATAATAGCAATGAAGTCTGGGGCGGATGCAGACTTTTGAAAAAGGGTGGGCCAGAAGGGACAGGTCGGGAGTCAAGGTTTTAGAGGGGATCCGGAGAATGATTTCCAAGGAATGTCTGGAAATGGCCTTAGGGGCGTGTTAAGGGATCAATTCTTGCTGAATATTTTCATTATATAGACAATGTTAACCCTTTCACTGCGGGGTGTTAGTCCCACTTATGTGCAGGACATGTTTGTATGGAAAATAGGTAATTTTTAAATAAATGTCAAAAAATAAAAACAATATTTTTTCCAAAATTATTTTTGTGTGTTAGGGTGGGCAATATGTTGACCTATTGTGGGAGGGGATAAAATTGAAAATTTGCATAATGATGACGTCACAAGACGTCATAGTATCCATTTTTTTTCAATTTTTCATCAAATCCGTAAAAAAACTACTTTTTCTCCAAAAAATGTTTATAGTATACATTTTTTTACACTGGATCATAATGCAGACACATACTATGAATACAAATATCAAACGTTTGAACGATTTTCGTCATTTTATAACAAAGTAGACATAAATAAATGTTTTTGGTAAAATCATGAAAAAACATGAATTTTTCATAAAAATTACAGAGGGTGCAATTTATGGGGAAATGATATTTTTTTTAAATTGGAAATTTGTCATGGATGGTATAGAGACTAAAGAGCGCGGGTTTAGAAATAGTCAAGTATGTCGCAATAACAATTTATCATACCCTCGGTAGTACCGGGGGTAGGCCATTTAACAACATTTTATTATCCCCAGTAGTACCATGGGCACGCAGTGAAAGGTTTAATAATATTAATATATTTTACTTAACAAGAGAGGGGGGCCCAGGGCCATCCATCTCCCACCCCCCCCCCCTTAAATCCGTCCCTGGAAGTGGTATTGTAACATACACTATGACAGTCACAACAATAGTGCCACTACTCACTCTAGTTTTGCTGATTTTCCTCCCTTTTTCTTCTTTTTCATTTTCCTGTCATAGAGATCACTAACAACATTTTTACCTTCACTATCAGTAAGTGATGCTGATATTGCCATGGCGACTTGCAGATCTTCATCTGTTTCCCTGACAATGAAAAGCATATGTTGAACTACTAATGCAGTATTTTAAAAAGTAAATCATTAGTAACAATGCAGGCATGATCACATATTTTATTTAATCTTTAAATTACAAAAAGGAGTATCATTATGTGACCAACATGAGTGGGAGAAAACAGCTAGAATACAAAAGAAAACTAAACTGGACTTAAACTTTCTCCAGGCATATTTTATTCAATATTTTAGCTCCTTGCCAACTAGTTTCTTACAAGTTCTATCAGGATATGAGTTCCCCACATTCAAGATTCAACTGGTGGCCAAGGTACATCCAGACTGACTCCTGGCTAGCAATGTATGTGTATACCTCATTAATAAGGTTTTGGGTGCTGATTTTTCTCCTAACTTTTTTTTCTTCTTTTCACTTGTTTTACTGTGTACAGAAGACCCAGTATTTTGTTGTTGACTAATATACAACCTTCAACATTTATATAAAAATTATTACCACAATTGTTTAGTCTTTGTTGCTGTAGCTTTTTTACGTCCTCTTTTCTGTTGCTTAGGTCTGTAAAGAAATAATCTACATGTGTTCATTTTAAAATAAACATTTATAATTGTATACTATTAATTTAAGCATAAAAACTTTTAAAGAATCCAGCAGTGATTTCAGGATTTATTTACCATTTGTTAAGAATAATAATTTTATAAACCATATGTGGCAGAGACAAGCCAAATGAGACATAAGTCGCAAATGCTAGTTTTCCACAATAGCCAGAAATTAAAAAATGGTAAATTTTTCAAATTTTATTTTATTTGAAAAATATATAGTTCATACATTCAACTTGCCTAGTCAATGTATACTGATAAACAATTTTCAAATGCGGTTTTCTCAAAACCTACATTTTAAATGTTCAAACTTCAATTGTTTGCAAGGAAACATCTTATGGAACTGATTTGTTTGCATGTTAAAGATAATAATGTGTAGTTCAATTTTCCGACTTATGTCTCATTTGGCTTGGCCCTATCACGTATGTGATAGCCTAAAAGCATTGAAACAAAAACCTGTATTAAACCACACAACCTTGACTTGTTGCTTATGAAGCCATTTTACATTACATTTGGCTAATTTTATGAATTTTATGTAATTTTTATATGTATTATCTTTCATGGATGTTATTTTTAATAAATTGAATTGAATTGATAAAAGGCTTCTAATTTGAGGGTAGGGTTTTGTACCATGGGTAACGGAAGTAGTGGTAGTGCCTGCTGCAAGACTGCAAGAAGGATTTCGCCATACTGAATCTGCCACTTGTCACAATAACAAGGAAATGAATATAAAGAAATGGATAGTCAAAAGACAGTGCATTAATCGAAGCTGTATCATTTAGTAAGATAATAGTAATATAAAGGGAAAGATATAACACAATCTACTGGGTGTTATCCAAGTGGACCATACTTATCAGCGCAAGATTTTTTACTAGCTCAGTATACAATAGCTAGTGGAAACTGCACCGGGCTAGTGAATTTTCATCTTTACTAGTGCAGTTGGCTAGTGAATACAAGTGTCAAGTAGTCACCTTTACACATTGTACATTAAGTTGCCACAGACATGAGCTATTTGAATTGCTTGTGGGTTAGTGAAATGTAATGTCAACTTGCCCAGTGGACTAGTCAAAACAAAAATCGAGGCCTGCTTATGATGGAATAATTTTTTAAGTGTGCATTCCATGGTCTGCGCAGCCTTGTTACAACCGGTAATGTAGAAAATTCCAGCAAATGTAGAAACGTCAGCTAAAGTAGAAACTATCAACAGCATG
>JAOTQE010131763.1:0-18075 GCA_025631205.1 Nesometra sesokonis
TGAGTGTTGTAAGATACTTACGTCCTATGTCTATATTCACCAATCTGAACCAGTTTACTTAGGAACAAACTGTGGATGTCAGTGTTGTAACACACTAACATACAATGTCTATATTAAACCAATTTAAACCAGTTTACTCAGGACAAACTGTGGAGGTCAGTTTTGTAAGACACTATGTCTGTATTCACCAATCTGAACCAGTTTAGTTAGGAACAAACTAGAGGTCAGTGTTGCAACACACTTACGTCCTATATCTATATTCACCAATCTGAACCAGTTTACGTAGTAAAAACTGGAGGTCAGTGTTGTAACACACTTACGCCCTATGTCTATATTCGCCAATCTGAACCAGTTTACTTAGGAACAATCTGTGGAGGTCAGTGTTATAACTTACTAACGTCCTATGTGTTTATTCACAAATCTGAACCAGTTTAATCAGGAAAAATCTTTAACGTGCTAAGACACTGACAGCCTATATTCTATATTTACCAATCCGAACTAATTTATTCAGAAATAAACTATAAAGATGGATATTGAAAAAAAAACTAGCGTCCTATATCTATATTCAAAAATTCTAACTTTGCTCGTGTACAGCAACAACAACAGGTAGTCGTACGACACTGTGTCGGGTATGCATTCACTGATGTAATTGATTGACTATACAACAGATCATAATATAGAGGACATCTACAATTGTAGGTTAATAAACAATTGCTCCAAACTTAGGTGGACATTGAGAGGGTGTATTATGGGATTTGTAACTTTTTTATAGTTAAGCAAGTTTGACCTTATTCAAGTTCCCGCATATTTCAATCTGTAACAGAAATTTATTGACATTATATTAGTTTATTAAAATGTCTACCATGGTCTACTTTTATACAATAGTTTTACCTTTGATTTTTTGGGCAATGAAAAATAATATTACTGAATTATCATTTGCAGATCGGCCGGCTTCGTGTTCTTCCAATCCTTGTTCAAATGGAGGAATCTGTCTACAGGCTAGTGATGGGTCGTCTTATTTCTGTAATTGTACAATTGGCTTTAAAGGAGTGCATTGTCAAGAAGGTAAATGCGTAAGTGAAACAGTGTCTACCGTCGAGCCAAGAAGTCTGGCAAGACAGGGCATTGGTTAAAGTTTCGTAGAGCAAGAAATAAAGTGGACATAGAGCTACAACTTGTTAAACAAAATTATTTTAATAAAATTAGGCCGATGTGTTGACACATCCAAAGTCATTTTGAAAGGGCATTTATAATTTTACAAAACGTGCAATATCATTCATGATCTTATAAATAATGATATTCAAGCTACTTTTAATATTGACAAAGCTATTATGCTGAATAAGGTATGTTACTCGTATTTTAACCTTGGAAATGTTTCTGCTATTTATGACGTTTTACCTGTACCTTCTTTTATAACTTTTGTAATAATAATAGTGTGTAATACTGAAAATGTACAAAGTATTATAATGAAATCTAACACAAATTATGTTAGTTTAATTATCAAAGAAATGGGAACTGTAATTTCACCGTCACTTGCCAAGATTTCAAGTTTATTTTACAAAGTCATGTATTCTTTGATTTAAAAAAGTCTAACATAATATACATTTTTAAAGACGCGATCGATCAACTCATTTAAACTATAGTCCCGTTTCTCTATTACCAATCATTAGCAGTTTTTTGAAAGCATATTTATACAATTCTTTTTGATAATTTTAACATCACTTGGCGGATTTAGTGATGTTCAATATGGTAAATGTGAAGCACGTGGTGGGCTTGCAATCGTGTGCCCCAAAGATGTCTTGTGCGCTTGTATACCTTGCAGCCAAGTCTCACGCATTATGGGCGGATCTCACGCATTGGAGCCTATTTTGGACGTCTCACGCATAAATAATTATTTCTCACGCATTAGCAAAATTCTCACGCATAGACAGTAAATTTTAAAATAGCCTTTCTCACGCATGAGACATTAAAATTCAAGTATAGTAAAAACGGCCCCAAAACAGTAGTAATTCAGGCAGTCACGGCTAAAAATGGGCATATGAGTATTTATTTTTTGCTTGTCTGATCAAAATCGGAGAAAATGTGGCCAAACTCTTGTAGCGGACTTTGTCTCACGCATTGGTGTCAAAACAGTTGGCATGTACACACTAGACCAAGGCATTTATCTGCAGTTGCTTCTTCCTACGGTGAAGTAGTGGAAATCTAGGAGGTTCGAATGTCAGTGTGTTGATGTATATAGCATATAGCGTATATGCATGAAGCAAAATAAAACGATGATTGGGGTAAAAATGTGGAGAGGGCCCTGAGATTTAATTGTGTAGAACACTTTATAAAGACTACATATTATTATCATTGTCATTGAAGCTGACCACCGCCGCTACCACTGGCGATTATTATTAATTATTCTTCAGAATAATTGCTAATAATTATTATTAATTATAATTATTAAGTATTAATCATTTATGAAGTCACGTCATGTTATATAATAGGACATGGGATAGGTATGTTTTAAGTCCTAGAATAAGGCGACGAACTATGAGATGTTCTGTATTTTAATTTATACTACTACAATTTTGCTTATTTTTAGCGGATCTGTGTCTTCCTAATCCATGTGAAAATGGAGGAACGTGTGCATATGCAGAATTTGAAGTCAATTACAAGTGTACATGTCCCGACACACATACTGGACCAACATGCTCAATCCAAGTTATAGGTAGGACTAGATTTTGCTAAATCCTTCATAGTGTATGTAAATACTGTATATGAAACAATATCTGAAACAACATGCTCAACTTATATCATTGGGTGAGTGGGTGCTGTTAAAACCTACATCATGTTTTAGTATATCTGCTCCTATAGATACTGGCATATGACGTTTCAAAAAGGTTGAAGGTAGACCTAGGTCTTGGCAAACCTGCAAATTGGTAAAACCTTTCATGGTAAAATGGCTTTCAGTGTCTAGTCTTAACACACAACTTACATCATTGGGTAAGTGGGTGCTGTTGAAGCCTACATCATGTGTCAGTATATCTGCTCATATATATAATTCACTTTATTCGTCTACTTATAAAAATAAAAAATTACAGTTACAGTTTCCAATTGGCATTGATGGCATAACAAAGCCTAGCAACATCAAAAACAAAAGCACAAATCACAATACAATATCAATATTACATAAGTAAAAATATTGAATATCAAGATTACAAAATGATTACACTAGTTAAAATTGTAGCCTCCGGACAAAATGATTAAAAAGATAGTAATTATAGTAGTTAAAATTACAGCCTCCGGATGACACCTTCATTAAATAAATGTATAGCATTGCACACGAATGAGTACCTAAAACGATTACACCTTGATCTAAGCATGGAGCTATATTTATAGCTCCATGATCTAAGTGCTCTAAGCCTAATACCGGACCTCATATAAAAAAAAATATTTATTCAGTGGATGAGATGTACCTTTTAAAATTACAGACAACTTATTAAGTGAACGATTAACATGAATATCATCAAAATTGTCTAATTTAAGATTTATACATTTCTGAGCGGACTTTCTGATTCTATCGATACGTTGTTTATTAATGACCCCAGCATTACCAAAAGTACAAATAATAGCAAAACATAAAACACTTTGTATAATAGATTGATAAAATAACTTTAGTATGGTGTTATCGACATGTAATTGATTAAGTTTCCTTAGGAAGTATATTATATATTATATTATATATACTGGTATATGACGTTTCATAAAAAGGTTGAAGGTAAACCTGGGTCTTGGCAAACCTTCAAATTGGTTAAACCTTTAAAGGTAAAATGGCTTTCAGTGTCTAGTCTTAACACACATATTGGACCATCAAACTCCACTGAAGTCATATGCAGTCCACGGTCTTCATAACTATAAATGTATGCATGTTTTTCAATGTACTGTATATGTCCCTACACATACCTTTATATAACAACTGACCTACACATACTGGTCCAACATGTTCAGCTGGTTAACCGAAGTCATAGGAAGCCCTGAGTCTTTGTAAAATATTTGTAGCTGTATTTTAGTATGTATAAATGTATGTTGGGCTAACCTGCTCAAATGAAGTGATATTTAGCCCTGGGTTTTGGTAAAACCATACACTAAATGTGTATGTATGTCTTTATGTGTGTCCCTACATACATTGGAACAAGGTATTAATTTAAACTCATAGAAACTCTGTGTCTTGGTAAAACATTTATAGGTGTGTACATGTCTCTCCCCAGTGTATATTCCTTTACAAATATTGGACCAACGTGCTCAACTAAAATATTGTATTCCCAAGGAGGAATCCCAAAAGAAATCAACACACACCCTTGAATGCAACTAGCCAAATCCAGGGAACTAGACATGTTTTAAACAAGTATTATAAATTTACTTAATTTGTTTCAGTTGATCTATGTGCTTCACAACCTTGTCTTAATGGTGGTTCATGTGCGGTGCCTGATGGCAATCCTAATATCTACGTTTGCACTTGCACAGATAACTACTCTGGAGACCAATGTGCTGATTTCAGTAAGTTCTATTTAGTCTAAGAAAAGGGGGGTTCCACATAATCATTCTTTTGGAAAGAAAAAAACTGCCACGACACATGTGCCATCTTTTAACTAAAGTTACCACACACAAACAAATAGTTAGAAATGAATGAACATGCACTTCGCGTAAAGAAAATACATTATATTAATATTTATAGGTTCCCCGCCAACTTGTGGCAACATTTTCTATGAAAAGATTTTTAAACAAGTTCTTTGATTTTTATTTGTCCTATTGCGTGCATATAAAATCATGCATGTGGATCCTCTTTTCATTCTATACTCATTGATTTCAGATAGAGAAAACCTCGTAAAGGCACAGTCTTACAAAGTGCTTTTATTACCAATCATCTGCTTGTTGAATTTGTATTAAGTTAAACATAATAGTTTGCGTTGTTCAATTTGATGGAATCAAAGTTGTTTAATTTGAAGATGAGAATTGTTGATACTGGTAATGGTGGCTGTAGTATGATGGTGGTAACAATGGAGTTGGTGTCAGTGGTTTGATAGTAATATTGGTGATGGTTGTTTTGGTGAGAGCAGTAGCGGTAGTATATAACATAGAGTAAACGTTACCAGAATGTGGCTTAGTGTTTTTCTTTTAATACTCGCATCTGAATATGTCACACCAAGGCAAGACATATACAATGTTAAAATGAAATAAATAATAAAATGAAGATATGTGTATAGACATTTGATGTTTGTAAATGAATAATGGTGATGATGATTATGGTATTAAAATATAATAACAATGATAATGACAATATTTACAGACAGTCCATGCAATTCAAATCCTTGTCAAAACAATGGAACTTGTGTAGTCGGGATGGCAGGAGATTACTACTACAGCTGTGTATGCTCAGATAGACACGACGGTGACAACTGCGAGAACATTAAAGGTATCCTTCAATTAATGTACTATTTCATCATCCTACCCATTTGTTGGCCTAAGTCTTTGTTCAATCCAAAGGGTCACTTAAACCATTTGTAGTTAAATACGGACTGTAACTTTAATTCTTAGTGTTTCAATATTGAAGGCCTCTGATAGTTTATACCACTGCTATCTTAGTTGTACTATAGTAGAGTCCCATGTGATATTGACAAATTTTAGTTTTAATTACTATAGACAAAATGTTGCCCTAAACCATTCAGCTGATCTAATGCAGCTAAACGTTCCTTAAAGACAAATCCATCCTCCTCTAACTATCCAACTCCATTAGGGCCTCTGATTACAAAACCATTCCTACAAAAGTTTAGTAGCTTTATTGCATTCATTCATTTTTTAAACATGTTTTGTCTGCCTAAAAAACCGATACTTTTTCGTGATGTCAATCGGGAGTTTATTATCATTAGGTCTATTTTATACCACCCTTTTCTATTTCTACTAAAAACAGACTCAGAAATCTGGAGATGTTACCATTTGGCAGCCTATTCTACTTCAAGTTAATGCATCCTTATCAAAGAAGACTGTTTCATCACAAGCGGGCCTTAAAACCTACGATATTGTTTTGTTTTTTTTTCTGTTTCATAATTCACGATTCCACGATAATTGACAATGTAACGCAAATAGTTCTCTCATTTTGTTTGATTTATTCGGTGTTGTAGAACACCAAGGATAACCCACGAAAGTCCCAATTGGACTTTATTTCCAGTGGGTACTTCTGGTGGTGATTGGGCAGTACATCGGGAGACAATCTCCTACTATTTTCAAAGAGTGCACTGCGTTCTTTAAACGTACACATGAGCCATGTTGTACACGGGACCAACGTCTTAACGTCTCGTCCGAAAGACGCGCAGTTGCGTTGGTATGACGTACGTTCCACATTCCATACTGACGCAAGCTGTTTATTATATTATTCTCCTGTTTCCACAGATCCTTGTTCAAACAGTCCTTGTTTAAACAGTGGAACGTGTACACAGTCTGCCACCGATCCATTTGTGTACGAGTGTGAATGTAGTTCCGGATACAGTGGTGATAGGTGCGAAGTTTTTGGTAAGTTATAATTTAATTATAGGTAAGTAGGTAAGTCATAATTAGTTTTCATAATCCAATAGGGATTGTGACTAAGGTTCTGTTATTCAATACAGAATGTCACGTATAGCTTCAGTCATTAAATGCAGAAAGTCAGTTTATGTTTCCATAGTTCAATATGGAAGTTCATTTTAAGTTTCCGTATTGAAATAATGTAGGTCAATGTAAGCTTCCAGAAGTCCAGTCAATAGACGGTTGCCTTCTCTTTTAAAGAAAGTACTCTTGAAATTAACAAAAACAAATATAGTGAAGTATTCTTCTAAAACATTGGTTTTCCTTCTTTTTAATATTTACAGTGGTATTTAGCTTAGCCGACTAAACTGGAGGAAGTCACATGTGTTGTGCGTTGAACTGTTTGAACTCACTGGAACACAGTTCAAATACGTCATCACTCTCCCAGTGTTGAGGCCATAGGGGCGAAAAATAAAGTTGAGGTTTTAAGCCATTGGCCCCGTGTGTATGAGGAAGTTCCCCATGTTTCACGGTATGCCGCCGTAAAATGACAATTTTATTATAGTGACATCTGTGCCAACAGTACGCAGTTCCATACCTATCTAGTTGTTCATTAAACTTGTTAATGTTTTCAGATCAATGCTATAACAATCTATGTGAAAATAGGGCAACATGTGAGCCGCATACTTCTGATAATGGATACAGATGCCAATGTCAATCAGGCTACACAGGAACATGGTGCGATATTAGTAAGTACTTACATTCTAAAAACAAATTGGCCAAAAGGGTGTCAACTTAAACATTTTACCTATCTGTAGACAATGCTTGGTTAGCAGTGCCGACTTCAGTTATCTTTTTAAGTCGGCAGGAAGCGCATTCCAGACGCACAGATTGGCAATGAAAGCATTACCTCCAGTTTCCTTTTTCGATCTGGGAATGAAAATTCAGATGTCATTAGAGGAGTGGAGCCAACACCTGTAATTAGTTGGAATCATGCTTGTTTAATTAACTAAATTATAACCATAGCTAATGAGCAGCATAAGTCTAACCTAACAATCTTGTATTGCATTTTTCTTTTACAGTACAGCCGCCTTGCCATACGTTCCCCTGTGAGAATGATGGATTTTGTACATTGGTTGGCAACACATACCATTGCGATTGCACAGAAGGGTTCACTGGAATGAACTGCGAGCTTCGAGAACGTAAATATCTTTGATTTGTTTTCCGCAGAAAAAATATCCGATAAGTTACCACAAAAAGAATTATCCGATAAGAGTGCTGCAGAAATGGGTGATTAAACTTATTCTAGCAGAATAAATTTATCTGATAATTCCGATTCTATTCTGATAATTATCAAATTAATTTACCTAAATGCGATAATTGTTTACCGTTTTTTGCGAAGATTTCACCATGGTGCCACCAGGGTGCCACGCGAGGGAAAAGAAAAATTGCAAAACATTTACCGAAAGTTAGTGGTCTCACTTATGGTTTACACTGAGTTTTTGCAGTTGTATTTTTAATCAATCACTCAACAGACTGACTGACAATTACATTACTAAGGGTTACAATTTTGGACTTCACTTTTCACACTGGATGTTGAATTGTATTGGTTTTTAATTTTACAGGCAAACAAAAAAATATTTACTATATTTGCCCAGTTTTCCATTCGTTATAAAGCGGTGGAAATCTTATTTCATTTGACATATGGGGGCGCACTGGGGTGGACCCCTAAATTCTCTCATTTATTATAGAAATACTGCCTGTAAAACAAATGAAATGGGTAATGAATGATACATTTTACCACAAAAATATATAGATGCTTGAATGTACTACAGACTTACTAAAAATATATCAAAGCTTTGCACTGGTAAACTTGACTTTGTATGATCTTGGTAACAAACGTGTGCATATAAATGTAATGTTTCTTACTCTCACAAACGAGTGAGGAGAATCTGCTGTAAGAGTGTATTTACAAATAATTTCATGGTAAGATAGGTCTTATTACATTAACTTCAAGTGGCATACTCATGAGTGGATATGACAACACAGTGGAAGGTTGCAATATTTACGATTACCTTGTTTTTGTTTTTTTTTAATAAGTACATTTTCATTTTATGTTTTTATGATTTTATTCCATATCAGTGATTCTTCACTTGTCAGAAGTCTATGTTTGCTTGTTTCCAAACTTCTACACCGAATTCTTAAACTCTATAGCTTGGAGTTTAACTAGATTGCCGTTTAATCCCGAGATTCTGGGTTAGAATCTGGCTGCACACTAGGTTCTTAACCACCACCTAACAATGCCACTTCCTAAGCCGCATAATGAGACTTGATTTAGAAAGCATGACATAGATGTTATCCTGTAGTTGCGAGAAAATTCACTGTTGGATGTGACACGAGAAAAAGATAATTAATAATGCTACTTTAGGCAATTGTATCAAAATTAACAAAAAAAGCTATTTCTGCATTTTACATTATAATCACAAAATACTAATCAAATATTAAATGTCTCATATTTATCTACATTGAACTATCAGAAATTAAAAATATTAATGACGGTCCATAGATCTACACGAGCGGCGAGGACATAAATTACGCACCAACTAATAATTATACTTGTTTATGAATCATGTGACGCATACTGTATATGATTGATATGAGTATACATGTGGGGGGATGTCTTTTTAACATTTAAACTTTACATAAATTTTTGTCTTAGTTCCATGTAACGTTGAACCAGGCCCGTGCTCTAATGGAGGGACCTGTTATAACGGTCAAGTACCTGGAACGTTCATGTGCATATGTCCTGATGGGTTCAGTGGAAACATCTGTGAAAATCGTGGTAAGTATTGTAGCCCTTAATGTAATAGAGGGAAATTGTCATTCTTGATGACAGTAGAATATTGCTACTCAAAAAGAAAACAATTGACTCCTATGGTATAGATTTTAATATATTCACATAACCAATTTTTACTAAACTTCTAATGTTTTCATATAAAAAAAATGTGGAGTCACGTAGGGTCAAGTTAAGAACAAGCTTCTTGACCCATGATGAGCGCCACAATTTTCTATAATCACTTTACAATGATTTTTAATCATTGTAGTTTCTGGATTGCCGTCCAATTTTGTTTTTCTATCCTTCTTTCTATTCATCGTTTACGAAATTTGTTTTATTTTTGAATTCTAATATTAAGGATAAAAATTATGATTACTATTTTAATTTAGCACTACTAGACTTAATTACATTCAATATCAATCATTGGAATATTTTAATAGTATTAATTAATAATACAGTATACATTGTTCCACTATCTTTGACATTTTAAAATCTATGTATCCAATCAAGTCGAAGTTTAGTCTAATCTCTGAGTGTAAAAGGTTCAGTTTCCGATGGGTTAAACCTAACATTCTAAGAATTCCAAAAATAGGACTAAATTATGAAACATCATTAAGTTACATAAAAGTACTTTATCGCATGTTTATTGCTATCAATATTCATTGAATGTGCCATGCCCTAGCCCAAGAGTACACGGAACTGGTAGGCATGAGCCGCCGTGTTCTAAAGTACCGATCTCTATCCACATTGTGTAAACGGCAATAGAATAAATGGTAGAGCATGTAAAACGGTACGATTGGAAGGAATACCATAGACCAACTTTTGATATAACTTTATAACTATATAACTATCTTTTCAAAAGGTAAAAATGTTATATATTAGCATATCTTTTAGTAAACTCAGCAGACCATTTTTTTTTCTTCTGCTACATAGCTAAAATTATGAAAGCCTAAAAGTGATATTCTGAGTTCCAAAGATTTAATAAGGATGTTTATCTTGGAAAAATCTTAAAATAGAGCAATTATTAAAACATGGCTTTACAAAGGAATATATCTTAGAAAGACGTCTTATAGCTGCTCTATTTCAGGATTCCAAGAAAAATACTTTAGGTCCCTTTAAGTTTCCATAATGTTCAATCAATCTGATAAAATAGTGGATCCACATGCAGAAATCTTTTTTGAGACAAAGTGAAACTAATTTACTAATTTACAGAGTACAAAATAAAAAATTACAACCAGAAAGATCTAATTAATAAGAAGCGAATTGTCAGATTTTAATTTAGTTATTCTTTTACTTTTTCTACGTTTCTACAGACGGTGTGGCACCTTGCCCCGATGACTACTGTTTAAATGACGGCACATGTACTGCCAATGAAGACGGAACTTACACTTGTAGATGTTCTCAGAACTATATTGGGGATAGATGCGAAACTGGTAAGGATTGTCAATAATAAATGTTACATATTTCAATCATTAAAATTTGTGACAGGAAGAGAAATGCCAATATTCCTAGAAAAAATTCTTTAACGAGTGCATATATAACACTGAAATGAAGTCTTTTTTTAATAAATACGAAATTTCCCATTGTAGTCGGTACCCTGATAAAATTAACAGTGTCAACAAGACGCAAAATTCGTCAGATTTTAATTCAGTTCTTCTGCCTTTTCTACAGATGGTGTTACACCTTGCCGAGAGTACAAATTAGTATGGTGGTGACATAACATGAAAAATTGAATGAACACTCCTTGACCAGTGCATATGTAACACCGAAAATGCCACCTAATCCTATACTAGACATTGTCAAAAGAAACGACATAGCTATTAGGAAATGTTCACAAAATTTATATTCCCTACAAGACTGCATCAAGTCAAGGAAGTGTATTTTGTTCATAGACCAAAAAAAGTGGAACCAGTTGTGCAAAATCTTTTCATCTGTTTTAACAAAAAACGTGAGAGATGATCATAAACACATTGACTATATTACATTTGTACTAAATTCCTAACATTAAATTAACTATTCAATATAGGGAGTCCTTAATTATTTTTGGTATCTTGTAGAGTATAGAAATACGGTGTAGTAAGTTGGTGCCACAAAATATTACAAAATAGCGATTCTTTGTAGGTTTAAAAAATGTACAAAATGAAGCACCTTTCCACAACTAAACCCCATGTACAGGGGCGGATCCAGGATCCACCGAAAGTGGGGGCACATCTAGATACGGGTGGGCACGGTTGCCCATTTTATTCAAAATTGTGCAAAAATATATTTTTTGGTTTCAAAAGGGTGAGGGCGGGTCCGTTGGGCTCCCTTGGATCCGCGCCTGATGTAAGAGGTGTCGATGACCATGGACATCTCCAAAGAATATTCTGATTCATACAAATAGCAATGTGGGTCCATTTGTGGGAATCCCTGAAAACCAATCTATTGGCATAGTGATGGATCATAATTTTTGCACAAAGATCAGATAGGAGAGGCGAATGATAATTGCTATTTAATTTATGTTATCAAACATGTCACTGATTTTTTTAGAACTAAGATGTCCTGATTTGTATTGTCTAAATGGTGGTACATGCAGTATAGCTTTAGAAGGAACGAACATTTGCACATGTACAAATGCCTACACAGGAGACAGATGCCAAACAGGTAGGTTAACTCTCACCTTTGTAAAATAAGTAACTTTTAATCTAACATGGTTCACAAAGTGTAGATATGCATGAAGAATGCATCTAAACTATAAATGAATATAAGTATTACTACCAATATGTCAAAATAATGAACATTTTAATAAAATTCTAAAATTTATGAATTCAGCTGGAATGTTTTTCGTTAATATGCAGCCTAAAATAGTATAAATAACACTTCATTTGTCGGCAGCCAGAATTCACAAACATGACCACCGTTTCTAACAGAACTGTAGGTGATCCGTCAAGTTTAGGCTGCCGAATAACGCTGTTACATTTTTAAATAACCATGAAGTATTTTTGTCCGAATTATGTAACATACTGTATTACAGTTGTATACAACATACACATTCTATTTGTTACTATTTTTGCTACTGCCATCTGTTAAAATTGATGTGTCTAATAATTAATGTAAATAATAAATAAAATATTTTTCTTCAGTTAAATGTGAAAAGTCCTGTAATAATGTTGGAAAGTGTATAGTCCAAAGTGGGAACGAAGTTTGTTTTTGCCCAGCTGGATATATTGGTACAAATTGTGATAATATGGGTAAGGAAATCGTTCATTTTAATGTTTTGGATTTTATAAACACATGTTATATATACTATATTTTACTATCGAACCAAACAACAAGAGAACTGACGCTATTTCAAGTTGATGTAGTGAGAAACACAGATGACAGTGTAGTATTCACAGGGTGCAATGCTTGTCATATCTCAACGTTCTGGTACCCATTGTACAGCTGACTAAAGCAATGTGGAAAACGTGCCTTGCGCACAAAATAAATTTAATATTCCAAACTACCAATTGGGATCAGGATCTGTAATGTGCCTGAAAATTATATAACAATATCTATATTTTTAAAATTTCAGACACTGGTTGTGTGACGGTAGCACCTCCATTGCAATGTCCAAATAACTACTGTGAAAATGATGGTTCATGCAGTATTTCAAATAATGCCTATGTTTGTGCATGCACCAGTGGATTTGAAGGACGACAATGTCAAACAGGTTTGTTAAACATTGACGATGGTGATGACCTCGAATACATTCTCTATAAAATTACATAGCCGATTCTCGATATAGCAGTAAACATGTCAATGCCTTTGCTTATATTATTGCTGCACCTGTTGTTCTTGCTGTTGTCGTTCTTTCTGATGTCTTTGTTTCTGCTGCTGTTGTTTTATTGTTTTTGGTATCATTTATGTTGTTGTTGTTGTTGTTGTTGTTGCTACTGCTGTCGATCATCTTGTTGCCACTTTTGTTCTGTTTCTACTGGTGTTTTTGCTTCTGCCATATTTGTTGCTATTCTTTTTGTTGCTGTTGTAGATTATATGTTGTTGTTGTTGTTGCTACTGTTGCTGATCTTGTTGCTACTTTTGTTCTGTTTCTACTGGTGGTTTTGCTTCTGCCATTTTTGTTGCTTATATATTTTTTGTTTGATTTGATTTATTGATCGATTTCCACACACACACACACATACATAAATACATAGTTTTAACAGAATAAATTAAATATAAATAGGAAATTAAATATCAGTAAATTGTGTATGGATGGAAGTCAGTAAGTTTAATAAACTTTAAGACTGACCCCTATTTAAAATATAATTGAATAAACAATGTATTAAACAATTGAGAATAAAAACAAAATAAATAAATAAATAATAGTATATGTATACATAAGTACATTAGAGTAAGTATATGAAAAATAATTATACATGCAGTATATAGGTTTCTTACAGTTGTAATGTAAAAAAATCACATGCAGACCTTGAAATAAAGTGGATAATAATTAATGTAATTTATTATTCAAATTCCCCATATACAGAGACCAGAGATTTTTTGAAATATTTAAAAATGGCAGTAGATGGTTTGTTTTTTGTTTTGTTGTTGCTATTGCTGGTGCTGATGTTATGTTGTTGCTGTTGTTGCTACTGCTTTCGCTGCTACTGATGCTACTAATTGCTGTTGCGGTTTTTACTAAAACAAATCGGCTGGAGGCTCGAATAACATTATTAGCGCACTGTTAAGCCCGGGTCTTTTGTACAACATGACTCATGTGCACGTTAAGAACGCAGTATATATAAAAGAGTAGGGGATTATCTTACGATGTATTCCCCAGTCATCACAAGATGGACCCCATTGGAATAAGTCATCGGACTTTCGTGCGATATCCTTGGTGTCTCACAACACCAAGTAAATAAAAAATCAATCAAACTGATTGACTGTAATTGTTTAAAAGAGTAAAATGTCAACCAGTTTAAGAAAATTTGATAATACCAAAATGCAATTATTCTATTAATAATACAAATATGTTTAATAATTGTAATGTTTTTTATCGTAGAAACGTGTACTATAACGTGTGAAAATGGAGGCTTGTGTTCGACAGCTGGAGGCGTTTCCAACTGCTATTGTCCAGAAGGTTACAGTGGCGAGTTTTGCCAAAATAGTATGTGATGTTCACTGATTAAAACTAATACAATAGAGGGTGCTCTTGATTTTATAATATAGTAGACTACAAGGCAATAGAATCTATTGGTTAATGGTTTTCAAATTTATAGTGGAAATTATAGAATAAAACAATAAACAAATTATCCTTGTATATTTTAATACTGATGAGGATACAGATTTATTTATTGTCCAAAACAAAAATGAAATTACATTGCTCTATGACTGCCTTAATAACAGTAACAATAATAAATATGTTTTGTGCTGAACCGTGGAGACTGACTGGCTCACGGTTCGATCGACCAGACCACCCTACTCTCTTGTGTTTTTAGCAATATAAGTTAATAGTGCACTGTCTTTCTGATGAGATGTTAAGCTGCTGGTCCTGGTGTGCAAATGGTCCAAGTGCATGTTAAATAATGCAGTTTACTCTTTGAGAAAGAGTAGGGGATTGTTTCCCAGTGTACTGCCCAAACACAAACAGAAGGTCCCCACAGGAATATGTAGGAGAGTGTTTTACATTGTACTGCCCAATCACCAACAGAAGGACCAACTAGAAATATGTCCAATTCGTTAGTTATCATTTGTGTTCTTATAACACCCAATATACAAATCAGACCGCATTCACTATCATCATTCTACCACTTCAAACAAAAACGATGCTTACAAAGTCGGCATAAAGTGGATAGCATGTGTCAACTAGGTTTAACCAGGTTCACAGATGGATTATCTGAGAGCCGACGCCAACCTTGGCAACTACAATAAAGCAAGTTTTTGGTTTGATAAACAAAACAATTAGGCCTATGTGTATGAATTACTTTTTTTTACAGGTTTGTGCCCAGCGGATTATTGTAAGAACGGTGGAATTTGTTCAACCTCTGGGACAGATTACCGATGTACATGCATGGCAGGATTTGAAGGGGATATATGTGACTTAGGTATGTATTACAATCATAATCACAGATCTTGAGATGGAGAAGATGTTCCCAAATATTTTGTTTTACATTTATTTTTATTCAATTATGTTGTATTTTAATGTTTCTGTTACTGTTGCTATTACAGTTGATACATATACATATATACAGCAAAAAAAAATCTGGTTTAACCTGCATGGAAATAAAGGAGCACGGCATAAAAACAATATATTAGCTACACATAAACTATTTCCCACCGGGCATCATCCCAGTATTCCTTTGAACTTGTTTTGGTGTTACTAGCAAAACATTAGAAAATTATCACTCACCAGACTCCATCCTGATATTTCTGATTTAAGTTTAGTTAAACTAAAATGTATAAATTACACCTCACTAGACACCATCCTGGTACTTTTAATACATGGTTTCAGTGCTGATAAAACTATACCACGACATACACCATACCGGAATTTGTAGGTTTCGTGGCAGTATAAAATCATTGGGAGTTGCCTACTTGAATGGCAGAAGGATAAAGTGAAGAAAATGGAAAACAAACCCTTTCATTTTAGTAATTAGTATTGATCTGTATCTTTGGCTATGAGACATTATTTGGAATAGATGTCACCGGAATATATTGGATCATTATCGAATTTGCTCTTTTATTAATGGCAGATTAAACCGACTGATCCATTTTAAACAGAACTAACACAGAAAACCGCTGTAAACATACTGTAATGAAGACTGATGAAGAAATGACTGACTAACTGACTGACCAACCAACCAACTAATGTGATAATTGAGAGATATCACTGATAAACTGCCTGCTATGTTTAGTTTGAAACTAACATGACTATAAAGTATATTAAAACCAGGATGTTAAACATATTGGGGACCAATGTAATTACTGACAAAGAGAAATGTATAGGTGCTTTGACACAACAATAAAAAAGGAGGACTACCGTTAAGTGACATTGAGTGGGTGAAACATCTAGGAAACAGAAGAAGACCAAACTGGAATTAAATTTTCTCAAGATTTGCAAACGGTTCAGAAATTACCCTAAATAAAAATAAAATATATTTATTATTACAGTCATTGATAAATGTGAATCTGAACCGTGTCGAAATGGGGGAACATGTATGTTGGACATGTTGGGCAGTATCGTCTGCACATGTGCTTCCGGCTTTAGTGGAACCTTCTGTGAAAATGGTAAGAACCTTCCAACTTTCTCTTATCAATAAACATGCCACATTTAAGAGATAATACGCAAGCGCGGATCCAAGGGTGGGGGCAAAGGACCCGGGCCCCTTTTGAAACAAAAAAAATATATATATTGCACATATGCACAATGCTCCAGTTGCGCTCCCCCCCCCCTCCCCTAGAGTAGGTGAATCGGGTCAAAAGCCAACCTTGATAAGCCAAAATACGCGTAAAATAGAGTACCAGGGCACCAAAATGTGGAAATTACCATTTTTTTCTCGTCAGATAAAACGGCCAGCCACGCCCAGCCGGATCTGGAAGCGCCCCACCCCCCCCCCCTTTCGGTGGATCCTGGATCCGCCCCTGATACCGCTAGTTCAGCAAAACTGAATAGGGTATGTGTACAATGCATGTATTTGGTGAGCACTGTTAAGATCTCCACAACTTTCTACCATAATAAAATTCCTACTAAAATTTGTCAGGCCACTACTTAAATTAATTTAAGTCAGTCCTGAACATGCACATTTGTAAACATTTTGCCACAGCAAATCATATAAAACTGATGACGATCTTCTGGCATGGCAAATTAAATCCATTGGTGACATTATCTACAAAATCAGTTTATGACTGGTTTTGAAGACAGATTGGGTTTTGTTTTCTTACAATTCTTCCTCCTTGTAATATTTAGTACAGTTATACAGTATACAATCTCAATCAAACTTGGTCATTATAGCCAGTGATACTTTCCACACTGCAGTCATAGGTGTTTTTTTTTCAGCTTCAGTTTAGTTTATTTCCCACATCTCTAGAATCTAGGAAGGAATACCAAACAAACAGCAAAGCTCGCACAATTCGTGGCCACGTCATTCACGTTCAGATTTTCTTGTTATACCATATAGATAAAAATATTTTGCAATATTACCATTTTAAACTAAAATTGTTATCTTTATTTAAGGTGTCTGTCAGCCGGACACATGTAAAAACGGTGGAACTTGTTCAGACACCGGTGAAATCTTCTGCACATGTGCAACCGGCTTTACTGGAGTCGACTGCTCCCAAGGTACATATTTCTAACTGAAATACTGATGAAACTAGCCCACTGGTGACTGATGAAACTACGTGACCGATGAACTCACAATCTAGCCAGCTGATGAAACAACTTGACTGACTGACAAACTAGCCATCTGATGAAACTACTTGAACGACTCACAAACTATCCAACTGATGAAACTAGCTGATTGACTGGCAAATTAGCCAGCTGATGAAACTAGATGAACGACTGACAAACTATCCAGCTGATGAAACTACTTGAACGACTCACAAACTAGCAAACTAATGAAACTAGCTGACTGTCTGACAAACTAGCCAACTGATGAAACAACTTGAAAGACTCACAAACCAGCAAACTGATGAAATTAGCTGGCTGACTGATTGACAAACTAGCCAGCTGATGAAAC
>JAOTQE010131764.1:0-12074 GCA_025631205.1 Nesometra sesokonis
ATTGATTTTGAAAAACAGCCTTTACAAAATGCAGTTCAAAAACATGTTTACTGTAAATAAACATAAACAGGAAGTTTGTAATCATAAAATTCAATTACTGAAGTTAACAAAACAACAGGAATTTCATTTTTGTGAAATTAAGACTTTCTTTCTATTTTTGTGAATATCTCAAAATGACCTGGTGTACAACATGACTCATTTCGTCACGACACCTCACATTTTTGCATTAAGTAAAAATCTCTAAGTCAAGCATTTTTAATGCGAGGTCTGTGTTTCCAGTTTCACATTAAAAGATAAAATATATAAAAAATCATTTATACATTATACATATAAAATAAGTATCATAAGTAGAGAAACATTGTCATAAGAAGGCATAGATGATGTCGATCCTGATGACGACAACGATGCTGACAACAACAATAAAACAAACATTGGCCTTAGTTTTTTTTTTCTTTGTAGTGCTGTGAATCCTCTTTACAATTTATTGATCAATCTTTCATTTTTCTCTAAAATAACCTATTAAACAAACAAATAGAAAAATATGTTGATTGTTATGTATATTTCCTGTACTGTATAGTCAATCTACAATAAAACAGCTGTTTTTCTTGTTTATATACTGTACTATACAATTATGTTTATTGTAAACAAATTTTCTTGTTAATTATTAGAGAGCATCGTGGGAAAGTAACAGGTCTAGTATACTCTCCAAACAGTCAATATCTCTACAGCTGTTGTTCAATGGGCTCTATCGCCCTCTATGATGCATCGCACGAGGGCTACCAAGTGATGCGGCTCTTAGGCAATGCAGTTGCCAAGGGTAACCAGTATGCGCCAGACATGTTGTCGGTCAGTGAAGACAGTAAATATGTTGCATATGTGGGACCATCAGAATTTACTGTCACTGTAGCTGATGGGAAATCCTTAGATGAGGTGAGAAATATTTTTATTTGATTTATTTGGTGTTGTTAAGCACCAAGGATAGCCCACGAAAGTCTGATGTGGACTTACTTGTGAAGATTGTGGAGTACATCAGGAGATAATCCCTACTCTTTTTTCAACAAATGTACTGTATTCTTTGACATGCACATGAGCCATTTTGTACATCAGATCAACTGCTTAACGTCTCAAAAAACAGTGTGATATTAACATGTATTTCAACCCTCCAGCCGATAACACAAGTGGTGTTCGATTGAACTGGGGACCAGCGAGTCTCCAAAGTTAAGCATACTGCACAGTGATTTTCAGCAGCTAAACCAACCAAATTAAATGTCAACCTACTGCAAATACTGCAGGAATATAAAACCTATTAGTAAATTTATTGAACGTACAGTCAATTTCTCAAAGTTATGTATGAAAAATAATAGGATCTCTAATAAAGTTATTGCATAAATGATATACATTTCATACATTTGTAATAATGTATATACTGTATAATTGATAGTATACTATTTCATGTAGATATTTATTTTATTTCATCACACATGAAAGCAAAATTATAAAAAATGTAGGCCCTGACATTGTTTTCTTGCCCTGAATTTTATACAAGATGCTAATTAGTCACGTCAGTGTAGTGGAACTGTAGCTTGGTGGTTGACATGCTTGCCTACCAATCCCGAGGTCCTGGGTTCAATCCTGACCAAGCACCAGGATTATTACCACGACAACAGCACTGCCTAAGCCTTGTAATGAGTGCTGTTAGATTAAGCATGATATAGTATATCCATCCTGTAATTGGCGTTTACGCTGTTCGAAGTGGATGAAATAAATAAATATTGTGACTCAATAAACAAAGCCACTCACAATCGCTAAAACCTGTACAGAAAAATGGTGGTGAATCACTAGCAGCAAGGTGTCATGAGATGATCCTCCCAAAGTGTAAGAAAATGTCTATCGAACACTCGACCGATTGGTTATCAAATAGGAGGTGCCCTGTATGTCGCATTTTTTACTGTTTATTAAATGCTAGTACACTGTGAATTTGGTAGGTTGAAAACGTTAAAGATGTAATGTCAGTAGAAAATTACCAAAACTCATCAACATTAATTTTGAAATTAACTTGCTCATATAAAACTTCAGTAAAAGTTAAGAACTTGAGAATAGAAGAGAGTGTTAAACAAGTTTTAGGTACCATATATTATTTATTATTTGAAACTTATACTGTTACAAATCAATTTTTACAGCACTGTTTAATATGTCACAAGACCTAGGCTAAGTATAAACTAGCAGCCGAGGACTGAATGCATGTGATTCGATCACGCCTTTATTTTGGTTGCACTTAAATTTAAACAAATTCTCAAGTCGAATTTTCACCAATGTCAAACATTTTATGACAGTCACAATAGATTTGACTTAGGGTGAATTTGACTGTAGATAAATGGAATAAATGTAATCATAAATGATGAAAACGTTTATTTTTCAGATGCTTCGAATAGATATCACATCAATGGGACCAGATGTTGACCAGGCCATTATTGACACAGCTGTCCGTGTTTATTTCTCACCATTAAAAGCTCGACAGCTTTTAGTTGTCACATCTACAAATAGGTTATTGAGACTTGACTCGAGATCAGGACGTCTTATGAATGAGGTACGTCATAGGAAATATCAATTCACTGGAAAACAGTAATGTAATGCATATCATGTATTCTACTGATTACATTGTATCTTGCCACCTACAGTATCGTTGGGTAATTGATAAATTTCTCTGTTAGAGTATTTTTGGTACATTGTTTTGGCCCCGTTCATCAGGGTGTGTGATCTAGGATATTTTCTGTGTATGTTGATGTTTTTTCCTTTGAATAAAATAGTATGAAAAAAGAATTGTAGTTTGCCTAGAAATGAAACTAATAATCATTGCACTCTCTATAGTTCATTTAGGTGTGTTTCCACAGGAAAAAACTATCTGATAAATTATCGCAATAAAAATTATCCGATAAAAGTGCTGCAGAAAGGGTTGTTTAACCTATTCTGATGTAATAAAATTATCATTAGTTTCTAATGTGAAAACAAATGTTATAGGACAACATGTACTGGTAGTGAATGTATTGAATGGATCCTTCAAAAATCTACCCCCAAAAATTTTCTTTGGAAATTTACCTAGTTATTATTTATAAAATAATAAACATGGTCAGTTAGCTGCATACCTGTTTAGATTTATTCTCAAGTAGAAAAATGATAAAAGTAAACTCTTTTAGGCGAAGCCTAGACGATTTCTTTGATATTTTTCTTTTGCAAATCTAATACGCTTGTAGATCGTATACACACGCGTGTTACCCAGGTTATTCTCTCCACAGTAAGGCCCGTTTTCGCATGCGATACGCACACATAGCTTGCTCTTTTATACTAGATATAGACTGTTCAACAAAGCTAAGCAAGTACAGATTCATCCACTTTATTTTTTAGGATCCACCCAAAAAGTAAATTTTTGTATTATTTTCTATTTGTTTATGTTTGGAAGTAATATAATGATATAAATATGATGGATCAGTGTTATATTTATAAATTTAAATATAATATAGTCAAATTTAGAATGTTGTAATTTTTTTTACTTTGGAAGAAATGAACCTTTAAAGCGTGAGATCAGTATTCCGATTGGTTGCTTTTGAGAGAGATGGAGACAACTGTAGCTTATTGAGCTTGTTTTTAGCTCCTTCTAGATGGAGCTCTATAACTAACCAGAATTTTTAACTGTTAGAAACATGTGAAAAATATTCTTCTACAGTCACGAATGGAACTTGACCACTGCGTTTGAATTTAAGTGGAGGTTTACCCACTTGGCTAAATAACATTTGACAACAAACTGAGGCTTTAAAAGAAAATAATGAAGTATAAAATATTGCAAAGCAAATTAATTGCCATATAAGGGCATTTTATATAGCATGTTTGATCAGTTCATAAAATAATGCACCTTAATATAGATATGCATCGTTTTAAACAATGCTTTATTTAGAACGATGGTACAGAGCTGGACCTCGTCATGGAACAAGCTTTATTGTTATTTTTTTAACAAACTTTTCTAATTATTCATAGACATATACAGTAATATACTAACTTGTGGTTAAATTCTTCATTCTTGTTTTCTGCAGATTTCAAATATTCATCGTTCAGGATGCTCATCAATTGATGTAACATCCAACTGTCGTCACTTAGCAACAGCTGGTGATAAGGTTATTAAGGTTTGGGATTATCACATGAGATTGGACATCAACTTTCAAGTGAGTTATTATAAAACAATGTTTTCAAGTGAATGCATGTTATCACTGTATACAATATTTGTAGATATTCTAGGTATTTGTTGGGTTGTTTATTGGTCACATGACATTAATTCGAAAGTCTAATGCATGATAATTCTACTAATGCACAGTAACAAATTACTATTCAACAGTTTCAGATAAGGGATAAGAAATTTAATGCATGGGTAGTTAGGCCTGAACAATGCAATTAATGCACTAGACACAATTCGAACAGAGGATGTGACAGCTAGGTGTACAAGTATGCTTACTTGTGCCAACGAGTGTAGGGCCTAACATAGTTCTAGGAGAATAGAGATGAGTATAGGTTAACATAAGCATAGAAAGTAAAATGGAGAACATGAATATTGGAGAACAAGCAGTGTACTCCCAAGTATTGTTTTAGCGATTTACAGGTAACAATTACAATTTACCAGTAAAAATTTTGTTTATTAAAAAATAATTGTTTGATTCTCATATATTTTTGCCTTATTTTCTCTTTAGTATTACAGAGAATACAGGAATGCTCATAGAAGCCTATAGTTTTGTACATATTTTGGGATATGGCCAAAACCAACGGAAAAGCCATGCCTAGCAATCATGTTTTTTTGAAAATTTACCAGTATAAATTTTTCAATTGGGAGAACACTGACATGAATTCTGGACTGTAAATACCATAAATGTTGTATAAAGCAAATTAACTCTAATTTGCCTTTGTACGATAGTACATATTGAAATCAGTTAAAGATGTGGTGTCCTATTCAACACAGCTCAGCCTTGTTGAATATAACATCCTGTCTTTTACCTCATTAATTATTCTGTATCATTATACTTAAAACTATTGGTTAACTGTATATTAATAATATCTTTTTAAAGACATCAAGATGTTAATTAAACATCACTTTTCTTCTGTTCGCTTTTCATCTCTTTCCAGGTATTCATTGGCCATTCAGAAGACATCAGGAAGTTGATGTTCTCACCCGATGCCTTGACACTCATCAGTGTTGGTGAAGCCATCTTTGTCTGGGATTTCTTTGGCACTGGCAGAGAAGCATCTCCAAAAGAGTATGTATCGTATATTATTTACCAGAGGAGTTTAATCAGAGCTTACTTGGCTGAATTGAATAATTAAACAACTTAGCGAATTCGCTCTAATATCCAGCTATATATAGAATTCCCGATACAGTCCAACTTGGGATTTGACTTGCAAATTTAAATTTTAAACTGTATCCTAGACTTGTTTGTTTACTATATTTATATTTTTCTAATTTCTTTGTATCAAACTGTTTCATATATTTTATTGATAAAAATCGTATAATAAAAAAAAACAGTTCACTAAGTAAAGTAAGTAGTAGGCTATCTCCAGCCATCTTGTTTGAAAGTAGATGTTAGTTTAGAAACACGTCTTTCATTTTTTTTTTTATTAAATTAACAATAAATGTAGATATACAACAAATAAGAATTTGACATTTTATTAATCGGACATTGATCCAAAAATAATTAAATTTAATTTGATTATATAATTATATAGTATGATTACTTTTCTTTTTGTTTTCCAGAGGTAGAACACCAACAAAAGGTTTCCTTACCAAAAATGAAGATACAGGTAATATACATTATTGATGGGCTAAACCTTGAGTTCATATTCATGAAACATGATAGGCTCCTTGGACATTTGCTTTCTGATGATTATGTCCCCACATTATGTATAAACACATACTACTTATATTTATTTTTTTTAACAGTTTTGAGTCGCTGGAAAATTTATTTTCTTTTTCTTCTTGCATTCTTATTTTGTTTAAAATTTTTCATTCTAATTTAACTTTATGAATAAGATTCTTTAATTTAGTTTAAATAAAAATAATATAAAAACTTTATTTTAAATATTTACATTAAAATATACATAGTCTATGTCTTCTTTATAAAAAATTTCCAAATATGTCTCGAGCTGAAGTTAGACTTATCTAGGCGACCTTTATATAGGCTTCTATGAATGGTGTCTTGTTTGGGGCAAAAAATCCTGTTTTCCACACCCAGTACCTTTTGATTCTTTATAGCCAATTGGAAAGCAAATTCTGAACAATATCATTTTTATCTATTACCTAGTTCAGTACTGAATTTTATAATGTGACAGGCAGGTGTCTTGACCTTTGATGATGAATGCCAAAATTGATAATATCTAACAATGGTTTTTGACTATTAATTATTTAATTAATCAATTATTAATTATGTTATTTTTGATTAAAATTTAATGTTTACTATCAAACTTAATTGCTCCTTTTTAATTTAAGTGAAACTAATCAATTTGTTATTACAGGATTATTTGGGAAATGTACTTCTTGTACAAAGCAAGTATAATAATATGTAAATGAGGAATGTCACGGCAAAGCCACCAAGTTGTTGCAAAATTAAAAAATTGAGGTACAAATGCCATCTGCACTGATTGCAGCTGCAACATTGTGGAATGGATTGTATTCCATAGGTGTTTGCTCCAATGACTGAGGGTAATAATTGTGAAGTGTTTAGAGGCCTTGGCAACAATCGCTATATAAATGTCACATATTATTCTTATTAATATTGATAACACATTACACTTTTTGTAAGCTTTGAAATGATGGGTCAATTATCAAAATCAGACATCCTTAACCAAAGTTATGGAACAAAATAGAGAAGAATTTTTGTATTTATTTATAATTTCTCTTTTTTATTTGCTTATTTCTCACAATCCTCCTATGTGACAACTTGATGGTTTTGCCATCCCTTGCCCCAAATATGTATATCTATATAGCATTTTTTGCTAAGGTATTTCTACTAAATTTAATCCAGTCAATGAAACAAATGGCTATGCACACAGCCATGTTTCCATTTTAAGACATGTTACTGTTTGTAATTGCACATTTTGATAATTGTACCTCCAGGGTACTTATACTCCATGGTTTTAAGAGTTTTGTCATTTTTAATTTGTACACCCACATATACTAGATACTGCAGATAATAAATCTTGTAATATAAAATTTAAAAGAAATTAAAACTTATATGGATGGGAATCTGGTGAAACTGGAATATTTTGATTAAGATTTCAATGTTTTTAATATATTTTATAGGGAGTACCTCGTTTAAAAGTCCTGTTCGCAGAAGTCTAAATCTTGGAAACAGTTTAGTTCCGAGGAAAGGTGCACCCAAACCAACCACGCCTGATAAGTTGGATGACTTCAGTACAATACACATGGTACAAAATACTGGTAAGCCAAATCAAATGAAATGTTTCTAATATAAATTGTGAATGTCATTTTAGAAGAATATTTTTATTTTGGAGAAAAAGAAAACAATCAGTGACTGTTGGTATTTGTTAATTGTGTCTTCTTTTTGTCATTAGGCAAACTTGCAGTTATTTTGGTTTATTTTCTTTGTCATTTAAATCTGTGTTTAAATGAACCAGGATGAAAAAATGCCAAAAGATAAATAAATTATTGGATGATTACACAATCATTGTTTTAATTATGTTATTGGCTGAAAAGTCTAGCCAATTGTTGCAAAATTAGATTGATTGTAAATCAGAATGCTTTGATCTTAGTTTAGTAAGAAATGTATTTTTTTTGTTTGACAAGCACTGTACAACATAACATCTAACATTTACCTTGTCACCACAATTAAACTGATATTCAGTGATGGAACACTATGAAGAGAGTAGGCAATTTACAATGGTGCAGAAGACTGTAAGCTTAATAAAAAACAAAAAAACACTGTAATGACAGATTTAGAATGATGAGAAAGGAGTGACATTGGTAGCCAACCATCACTAAATTTAAATACCTAGTCTTCCCAAAGAAGCTATTTTTTAACAGTCTCCAGAAAACCCACCAATCATACCAAATACCTATCATTACCTGATTCTGAGGTGAAAGCTTCATAGGGCTGGAGCTTATTTCCTGTTTCAGTAGTGTGAAGCAGATAAGAGTATGATACTCCCCCAGGATGCTAGTCCATCCCAATTTGCCAGTACCCATAGTACAACTAGTTAGACTAAAGAAATTTGAGTAAATTGCATTGCCCAACTGAACAAGTAATGGCCAGCAGAAGTCTTGAACTTCCAACCTCTCGATTGGGATTCTGAACTGCAACCGCTGCGCCAACTGTTCCCACAAATGGACATGATTGATATCGAAGGATTGCTGATGATGATTGATATTTTTGTCTTCTTCGTTTTCTGTTTTCTTGCAACAAATAATTACTAAATATCATCCCTAAAGCATATTATTGTGTCTTTACATCATTCATATTTTTTTCTTCTAGATAGTGACACAGAACAATCAGTAGAGGTGTTACTTGGAGCAGATTTGGAAAGTAGAACAGAGGAAGAATTCTCAACAGAAAATGTAATATTTGAGCACTTATAAACATTTATATACATTGATCTTGCAAAAATCCGATGATTTATTTGCAAAAAATTAAAAAGTTAAGTGAGTAGGTGTGTGTGTGTTTTGTCTGTGTGTTGGCTTCCTATGTGTGTGTGCTCGAAATGTTAACTTTTTTGATTCTGATTGATCTGGCTGTTGAAGATGTGCTTCCTAACCTCAACACAGAATTCTAAAAGTCATTAATCCAACATTTCACAGCAGATTTTGATTATTTTTGTTCTATCAGATAGGTTTCGTCAGGGAGGTTGATGGGGGCTTTCAAATTGCTATACAGTATTTTGAAATTCATTATGTATGCCAATAATATGCAAATATATTTCAAATCTACGAAAAACACTACTTGAACATTTCACAACAGGTTTTGATTATTTTTGTGATATATTCTTGTTCACTATTAGTGTGTTACCGCATTCAGGGACCTGGGGCGCGCTTGTGCGTGAGCGTAGGTAGAATTTGACGCGCTATGGCGCGGCCGTAAGGCACTCTGAGTTTGGTATTGAAATAAACAGGTTGTGTTGAATTTAATCGGAGTCCGTGTGCTTATTATTAATAATCACATCGTCAAGAATATTACAATTTTTGTTTATCTGACAGAGCTTAGTGGGGGTTCCAAACATCTATAACAAATTCTTTAATTCATTATGGAAATTTATTCAAAATTTACAAAAATTGCTACTCCTATGTACATTTCACAGTGGATATTAAATCTGATAGGGTTTATAAGTGGGACTTCCACATTTATTTATAGATTTCTGAATTTTATTAATTACTGAAATTCGTGAAAGTTTGTTCAAAATTTACAAAAAAAAAATGTTATTCTACATTTTGCAATAAAATTACAAAATACTAATCAAATATTCAATTTTTTATATATTTTTACATATCTATCTGAAATTACAAACATTAAAAAATCTACACTGTCAGTGGGACTAAGTTACACACCATGTAAAAGCTTTATTTGTTTAATTGGCTATGGATTTCCATTCCATTTCTTTTTGCAAACCATATGCTCAACCCTCCACTTTGCAATTATTGTGATTATAAGAATTCGTAAATTTTTACCTAACACTTAAATATAATATATAAATGATTGTATTCCTCAGGAAGATCCAGTTCCTGAAACACTTGGATTTAGTTCCCGAGTCAAACCACACCGCCGAATAACAGACAATACAACAACAATGAAAGATGGTGATGTTGACCTGATACCAGTAAGAGAAAAAGACATTAAAAAGAAATCAAAAGCCAGTGTTGTAAAAGAAGATGTAAAAGCGCCGGATCAAAGCACTTTACTAATACACAGTAAGCCATCTGCACACAAACATTTTATCCGCAGGAAGAATGATTCAGTGCTGGCTCAGGTATGGCATTTAAAGTTTCTGTAACTTAAGTTTGATTATTCAATTTGCGACTGATTGGCACGAAGAATACAGTATATATGTTACTCGAGGAACTGAATGTAACCGATTCCCTTAAAAAATCCAAAATCCTTAGAAATGTCACTTTATGCCAAATAATTTTCGAAGCATGTTATATTTTGCACACGTCTCAGTTCCACTAATGTAGAACAAGTTGAAATTTAAAGAAAAAAACCTAGATGCTGAAACATGTGACAGTCAAATTTGATATCATTTAAATCATTGACCCCCATCTCAACGTAACATTTCACACAATTTTTTCAACGTGATAATGCATTTTTTGATCATGCTTATTTGGTAACTATGGTCATTCTTGTCCATTTACCAAGCACTTGTGAAAACAAGTTCCGATGGCACTTCATCATAGCCATATGACTTAACTGTTTAATCAACAGCTTGTTATCTGCACAATACTTTTGTAACACAGGCCCGTGCCAAGGGTGGTGGAATGGGTGTCTACACCTCCAAAATGAATGTCCACCTTTCTCATCATAAACAAATTTACCTGAAAAACCTCTAAATATATGAAAAATAACCTTTTTGTTGCCTTATATTTTTATTATTTACAGCGGCGGTATATAGCTCCACCGAATCAAGCAGGATTAAAACTGAAATCCATTCTTGGTTATAATGGCAATGGTCGTGGTAACATGGTATGGCATGCTGACACTGGACTGTTTGCATATACCAGTGGATGTGTAGCTATCTTAGAAGACCTTAACACAGGCTCACAGAAGCATCTGATTGGTAAAAAATGTGTTTATTGTCAACCAGAAATCAATTATTTTTAATTTGAACTTTAGTCATTGTAAGATTTTAAATTGATGGCAATTTGACCAACCATTATTCTTATTAAATTGTAGTTTATTTGACTTAATGAAGGTGGATGAACAATTTAAAATGTATATTTGTTATAGTTGCATATTAAATTTTATGTAAAGTTTATCCAGAAAGATGCTGTTAATTTAAAACAAAAGAAACCACTCAACAGGTGCGTGCTTTCATTGCGATTTAGGAATGCAAAAGCTGTCTTCAATTAATTACTGTACCACTAGTAGGACATGCCACATGCCTTTAACATTTGTGGAAGCAATTTGTACAGTGGTTGTGTTTCAGACTTCTGATCATGAGGTCGGTGGTTCGAAACTCACTCTGGTCGGCTGTTTTTATTCCTAGGCAAGACACTTTATCCATGTTGCCTCTCTCCACCCAGGAGTATAAGTGGGTACCTGGGAGGTACAAATGTCATATGCGCTGATTACAGATGCAATATTATGGAATGGATTGTATTCCATAGATATTTGTTCCAATGACTGGGGGTAATAATTGCCAAGCGTTTAGAGGCCATAGACAAGGCAATATTTGCTATGTAAATGTCACAGCATAAGTGAGGTTCTAATATCTGCTTTGTGCATACCTAAAATCAGCTCTAGTTTAAGTAAATATTTGCTGCATTGAATATAATTCATAGGAAATCAAACATATTACATTTATTTTTAGGTCATGTTAGTGAAATCTCAACCCTAGCCTTACAGAATGACTGTCAAATGCTAGCCTCAGCTTCTGGTGCAAGTGGCCTAACAAGCAGTCAGATATGCCTGTGGGAGGTGCAGGGAGCAGTGTGTCAGAAGGTGCTAGCATACCATGAATATGACATTGTGTGCCTAGCATTCTCAAGGGATGACAGGTTTTTACTATCAGTTGGTAAGGCTGAATCATTTTCTGATTATTTATTTTTAATTTACATTACAACCCCCTTTCTGCCCTCCCTCTCAGGGGCGGATCCAGCAAAAGGGGATGGAGGAAACCACTTTTTCAGGCTCTGGTTGGGCATGGTTTGCGGTTTTGCTTTTGACAAGCAAAAATGAAAATGCATGGCCCCTATATACATCAATTTTTTTTTTATGTTTAGGGACAAATTTAGACCTGGCACTCATAATATAAGGAAGGGGTTGCAACTACGTTTTGCCGATAATAGGGTGTGCAAGCCGTCTGCGTCTCCTCTCCCC
>JAOTQE010131775.1:0-12074 GCA_025631205.1 Nesometra sesokonis
CCCCCCCCAAATCCGCCCCTGGAAACTATCTAGTGTCCAATTTTCCACAGCTTTTCAGTTGGGCTTCAGTTTATTGTATTATTGTTGTTCTGAAAGTATTATTTTATGAGCCATCTAATTTTCATTTTATGAAAATACAATATATGGTATCACATCTTATCTTTTTTTATTTAGTACATAAATACTACATAGAGGTACACACAGGGAAGGAACCTGGTAGTGACACAGACGCCAATGTATACCTCAACCTATTTGGAGAGAAAGGAGATACTGGTAAAAGGATGCTACACAGATCAAACAATGCAGATAAATTCCAAGAAGGACAAGTAAGTTTAAACAACATTTGAACAACCATTGTACAAAAAATGTAAACTTTTACTGAGCCAACAAAGACTTATAGCAGAATTAAAGCTCATTTTGCAGTTTTGCAAAGTCGTCTCCACATTTTGTAGATGACATTTCAAAAGTTAAGCAGATTCTTAAATGTTTTTCTTATTGCAAAAACATTAGTAAATCAGTTGATTTTCACCTTTTAATTTAGGGTGATAAGTTTGAGATCCAAGCAGTGACAGTGATGAAGCCTACAAAAGTGATTGTGGAGCATGATGGGAAGGGAGCTGGTGCGGGGTGGTTTTTACAGAAGGTCATTGTCAAGGAAAGTGCCGATTCTAAAACAGAATATATCTTCAAATGTGACAGGTAGAATAGTCTTAATATTTTTTTTCAGATAAATAAAATATAGTAGTATAAAAAAAATTTGAAAGGACATTTTGCACACAGTATGTTGAATAAAAATGCTCACTAGTGATTTAGTGAGGTTTCTCAACTTTACAAATACGAAAACGGATACGTCATAGATTCTTGTAACATTTGAGTAACACACATTGAATATCTGACAAAGTTGGTCAGTTTTTTAATATGATCATCAATGATTCATAGGTTGACATGTATTTTCGCAAACATTTAGCAATTTTTAAAAGTGTGACATCCATTTTCGTTATCATATTTTGTAAATATTTAAAACCTCCCTAATATAAATAAATGAATGTTCAACAAGTAAACCAATTGAATTTACATATAACCATTACCATACATGGATATGTCATACCATATATGGGTGTATTAGTTTTTTTTTTTTAATACAATTTGTTAGTTTAATTTAAAATAAAAAAAAAATCAGTTGTCAGTTGTCAATCTTGACAATCTTGGAGATTCGGGAGCTCTTCCCCCTATGGAGACCATTCTGACACATATCCCATACTTCATCACTTTTTTTGTATAATTTTTCCTTTTTTCTATTATCTACTTATCTACTATTGTCCACTTCATTTCTTTCATTCTATCCATTTCTTCACCATCAAGAAGATGAAGTTAAATTTTGTTTAACAGAGCTTGTTCTGAAAGTTCTGAAAATGACAGGAAGGAATTTTTGGTTCTTTGTTTCATCTACCATCATGAATTGAAAACTTCCAAATGGTGTACTGCTAATGGTATACCATTCAATTAATAACAATAAAAGAATATAAAAAAAGTAATTTTGTTATTTTTTGTTTGTTTTAGGTGGCTTGATGAAGGTCAGGATGATGGTGCAATAGAAAGAGAATTAGATCTCACAGAAGTTAGAACAGTTAAAGGTTTGTAAGAAATGAGAAAATATAGTATGTAGGTCATACATTTGAATTCGATAGTAGCGATTCAGTTGATGCTTTATACATGGACTGTCACAATGAATGTCACTGTGTCATCCCATGTTCCATTTCATTTTACGTCTATTGCTTCTTAAGCCATCAAAGGCTATTATCTGTTTAAACAATATACAAGACATATACTGTATACCTGATTCATGGAAAGGCCATTTCAAATTGAAGCAATGTTTAATCAAGAAGCACTCTGAGAGAGCAGACCTCTGGCTAACAGACATACCATATATAGCCAGTGACCTTAAACTCAAGACCCAAAAATTACTCACTTCTTCTGTATCTTATTTTGAACCACTTTTTCAATCCAATTATTGGTTCTCGAGAAGGAAGCAGCACATCTTTAGATGACAGTGGCTTCCACTTCTGCTGCTCCTTGGCATCTTTTTCCAATTTGTATGTTGTTCTGTTACCGTTTATCTTATAATTTATATTATTGCCAAAATGAATAAAATAAATAAAATAATTACCGTATTTAGCCAGTTTTTGACCACCCTGATCTTTGATCGTTGACGTCATGACCCCAAAAATTAATCACTTCTTTCGTGTCGTATTAAGAACCAATCCTGCAAGTTTTATGAAAATCCAGTTATTAGTTCTCGAGATATCGTGAATACAAGCATACAACAAACGGAACTGAATACATAACCTCCTTCCGTAGGTTCCACATACGGCGGAGTTAATTATCAGGTCAGAATTAAAAGAAAAAAAACAAGACAAAGCAGAATAGATGGAGCTATAGTATTTGTATTTAAATTGAAACAAAAAGCTAATGTTCTCTCTAAAATAATAGAGAGAATGTAATATTATCATTTAACCCTCTTAACTAGTTATGCAAAACTTTACAGTTCATCCACCATACTGCAGCTGATGACATTAAATGTAGTATAAGTAGAAAACAAGCACATTCTGAAGTACTTGAAAAGAATGTAAACTCGCTTTGTGACACAACACAAGCACACACTTTGACATACACCCCTTGTACACTACCAACCCAATTTGCGGGATCGTCCCGCAATTGGGAGTCCCGGGACCTACAATTACGTGATCGATTTGTAGCGTAAACAGTGTTAAAATTCGATCGGGGTTGAATCGTCCCACGATAGTCCCGGGACAGTGAAGCGGAATGCATTCAGCTTCGATCCTTCTGACACGCTTCTGGGACGAACCCAGAGTGGCAGTGTAAATGGTTCCAATTTCAAGTTTCGGAATGGTTTAACTTCCTTGTACGTTGGGTAATTAATTTACTTGACGGTAGGTTTAATAGCACAAATATTAATGAGTCGCATCGTAGATGAGATCAAATTGAGCTTACCAACAAAATAGGTCTGAAGTAAGATTTTTGAGTAATTTAATTTTAATCAATTATGAGTACTATGGTACCTATATTTCATTATGATATACTTTTTAGGTCTATTTTTTCTGCAGGAAAGTGTTCTTCATGCAGATTTTTTGAGATGTACAGTCTTTTAATTGTTTATTTTTCTATTGCTTTATGGACGATTTTCTCAAAACTGTGTGTTCATACATGAAAACTTCAATTGTTCATATCTTTGGAGCTACCTTTCCAATGAATGTCATTTAAAGTGTAGATTACAGCTTATATTATTTTCTTTAAGAAGGTACCAATAACTCAATTTTGGATTTTCCTACCATAAGATTTTGTATTGAGACCTCACAAATTCCCTTTGTATTTGTTTATATTTTCTGTTGTTTATTTGCTTATTTCTCAGTAACTATCTGAACAACAACTTGGTGGTTTTGCCATGCCTTGCCCCATGCGTGTCTGTGGCAGTCAATAAGTTAATCTATTAACACATATTTTTTCTATTTTAGAAAATGATTGGAGGATCTCTATAACAACAGGGAGCAATCCAGACTCTGGTATAGGTTCAAAGGTCACACTCTATGCATATGGTGATAAAGGTATGGAAGATATTGTGTTGCTTCCAGACCATGAGAAAGGTTTTCAAGCGGGAACAACAGAAGATTTTAAAGTGAGTGTGTGTGTCTTTGCTAATAAAAAATAGTTTAAAAGTTTTAAATTATTAACCACCCAAAAAAGTTAGATACTTTTGTATTGCTTATATATGCTCCTTTTCCAAGCAAATTCATATGCATATATTTCCAACTTACTTTATACACTCCTAAACTTTACTTAACATTCACCTAATGATTGTATTACACATTAAAATAGCATTCAGTTGCAGTCCTTTAATTTAATTTAGTCTATTTATTACTTATTTAGTCATTATTAGTTAATTAATCTACTTAATTTATTTTATCATTATTTTAGATGAATTTGGGTAATCTTGGAAATCTGTACAAGATCCGTATTGGGCACGATAGATCGGATGAAAGCTGGTATTTAAAAACAGTGAAGATGGTTGATTTATTCGTTGGCACAGAATTTAATTTTGACTTTGATCGTTGGTTGTCAAGGGAACATGATGACTTGGATACATGGAGAGAACTTCCTGCTATTGTCCCTCAGAAGAAACCTCTTCCAAGTAGGGTTTATTATTGATTATTAAATACTTTATAACTCTTTAAATTTCTACATGATTTACTCTGTGTAACTGAGCAAATAATGAGGTTTCTCAACTTTACGAAATACAAAAACGAAAACCGATACATCATGAATTATTATAACATTTGTATAGAACACTTTGAATATCTGTTACAGTTGGTCAATACTTTAAGACAATCATTAATGATTTGTAGGTGGACAAGTTGATACATGTTAACACATTTAGCAACTTTGAAAAATAGAAGAGTGACGAATCCATTTTCATTATCATATTTCATAAATTTGCGAAACCTCACTAATATTTTTATCCAACCTGCTTCAACTACAGTAGAAGAAATAACATTTGTGATAAAGCCAAATAGTACAGATAGATGTATTCCAGCTGGATTTTTGTTCCAAAATTCATGTTTTTGTCGAGGTTAGTTAATTTTGTGATTTTAAATTAAAAAAAGTTAGGTACCATATTTTTGACTGCGTGTTCGGCCACCATCTTGGATTTTAAGATGGCCAACTAACTTCATAAAAAAAATGGTACCTAACTTTTTTTGAATTCAGCATCCCAAAATTAACAAACTTAGGCAAAAAAATCAATTTTGCCAAAAAAATCCAGCTGGAGCAAAAAATCTGACAAAGCTTACTGTACTAAAACCAAAGAAGCAATAATAATTTTCAAATGCAGTTTTCTAAAAAACCTACATTCTCTATTCTCAAAATTTGGTTGTTTATAACCGCAAAAGGACACATCATATTAAACTGATTTTTATCCATGTTAAATAGAATAATATGTAATTTTATAATTCATATATATCTCAATTTTACATTTTTCATTGTATCCATCCATCACGTTGCCTAGGGTAGACACAAGACTAGGCTCGGGTAGACCCAATTTAGAATGCCAAACTTGGATTAGCATGTGTGATGTAATGGTGTCACATGATTTTAAAATTCAATCTAGCATACGATTTGGCACCGCGTTTTCAGATTGCGAATGGTCTTGCATGAATTACATTTGAAAAGCCTTATGTCCAGAGTAAAGAAGTGAGTATGGGATGTCAATAGTGCCTAAAAACAATAAAAAGTGATTAATCCAACAAAATATCACAGAATCAAGCAATAAAAGTAACTAACCGAACCATAAGGCCAGTAAGACATGATAGGTACTTCCCAGGTATATGCTTTTACCCATTGTACAGCTGGGTAGACTGAAGCAATGTGTGTAAAGTGTGTTGCTCAGGTGCACAAGCAACTGGTAAGAATAGGTCTCAAAATTTTGATCTCTCAATTAAAATTATGAACTGCCGCAACCACTGCAGCAACTGCTCCAGGTGAGCATAATAATACCAGTGATCATAATAAAATATTTACCCATAATTTATCAATCATGGTCCTTATTATTAGTAATCTTAGGACCTGTTACACTGATAATAATGATCAATAAAAGTGGATAAACAGAACGTTTTCCTGTAGAAGTAGTATTGGAGATGTTTTCATACTACAGTAGAATGATTTAATCATGATTTATCATGTATATTATAATTAATTTATTTTTACAAAATATTTTAAAGTGAATTCATAATCATGAAATCGTAACAATCATTAAACTGTAACAATTATTTTAGTCTTTTTGATTTGATTTGTGAAAATACTGTTTTCACTTTATACACACTGAAGATTTAGCCTGTCATTTTAGTATAAAAATTGCTCAAATTTTTCAAATTTATTTACTATCAACTTCTCTGTATAAATTTTTCTTTGATTATTATCATCATAGTATAAACAGGCGTTTAAAAGACCAGACATATCTGTGACCGTTGCAGTGATGCGTTACCAAATTCTCTCAGTATCATGAAAGTGACTAAGTAAGCATAATATTTAATTCCTACATTATTATTTCCTTTGTTTACAGTCACTAAGTACTACATTATGGTCTGGACCAGTAGCATTGAAGAGGCTGAAACTAATGCAAATGTGTTTATGAATATTCATGGTAAATACGGAGACACTGGCAAAAGACAACTATGCAAATCTAAGAATAATGAGGAAAAATTCAGATCTGGCCAAATGGACGTGTTTGAAATTGAAGCAGTGTGGCTCGGGAAAATATCAAAAGCAGTTCTTGGGCATGATGGGAAAGCTGCAGGCGACGGTTGGTTTGTTGATAGAGTTATAATCAAAGAATCAAAGACAGCTAAGAATGAAATATACTTTCCTTGTCGGAAGTAAGTATTAGTAATGTCTTGAATTTTATATACATAAAATTCACATGAAATTTCGTACACATATATTAGACACAATTTCCAACAAACTTTAATCGCCCTCTTTTTAAATTACACCCCAGGGTGTTCTCTAGACCCACAAAACAAACAAAACTATGTTTCATCAAGTAGTGTAAAGTTGGGCCAATATCATCAAGTGTTTGAGTGTCTCGGCCAGTTAAGACATCATTTAACATGACTGTTCTACAAAAGCGAAACTCATGGGTTCGAGTCTCAACACAATAGGGTTTGGATATTTTGGTTTATTTTTTACAATAAATATTTGTTTGAATGAAAACTCTTAATTATTTAAAATTATGTATATTAATTTGCTCTTACAAACATTTTTCCTGCAAAATCTACAAAAAATCTTAGAATGTTAAATCCTGTGAAGTGGCCTACCAGTGCTAGAGCAATTAATAATAGAATAATGGTTTTACACCCTAAAATCGCAGTGTTAAAGTTTCTTTAAGAAAGAGTCAAATTCACATATTTTTACAATGATTCATTTTTTGAAACTTTCCAAAAAATCCGGTTTAACATGAAATTAGATTTTCTGATTAGTTCGTTCTTTTATTCATTCCAACACTACAATGCCAACTCGTCATTTACTTGATCATAACCCCAACTCACTCATTCATTTATCATTCATGTTTTCATTCATTTATTCATTTATTCACCCATTCATTCAGATGGTTTGATGTTGGGAAAGCTGACAAGAAGATAAGTCGAGAACTGCTTCCAGGAAAACCACCAACAAGTAAGTGTGTCCATACACTAACACAAATTCAAAAGGCAGTTTATTTTATAACATTTTTTTCGAAGTCCATCTAGACCCGATTGGAATTTCACATTCAAACTTCATAACTTTTCTCTCAAGTCTCGTACATGATTTGATGAATAATTGCTCAAACCGTCACAAAAAAACTGTGATTTTTGTACAGATTTCACGTAATTTATTATCCGATACCAAGTTTTAAATTAATTATTTAAAAAAAAAATATTAGTAATTATTTTTTTCCTTATTCTACTCTAATTGTTTTACATATGTGCCAACTTTCATATTGGTCGGTCCATTCGTTGCTGACATTTGAGCGGTCCAAATGCCCCCTCCCCTCTCAATTAACTTAAGTAGTCCCAAAAGTAACCCAAAAGAATTAAAGTTAAACATATAATTTCATCTGCTTTAAAAACCTACATGAGAATGGCATTTAGCTGAGTCAGCTAAACTGGAGGTAGTCACTGTATTATGCACTTAACATTGAAGACTCACTGGTTTCCACTGCCATTGTGTTTCAGCTGGAGGGTCGAAATACAAGTTAACAGTGCACTGTCTTTAAGATAAGAGTAAGTTTTTGGTCCCAAGTGCAACATTACTCAGTTGCACATTAAACATTGCAGTACATTCTTCTGTAAAGAGTAGCAAATTGTCAGCTGGTTTATTGCCCAATCACCACCAGAAGTCACTACTGGAAATCAGCTCACTTCAGACTTTTGATGGTTATCCTTCCCTTTGAGAGGGCATTTTGGTGGGTTGGTGAACCAGGTTCTGCCAGAGTCTTATGTCAGTAATCCAATTAAACATCAAAGAAGAATACCTCTCATTATCACAGTAGGAAATGATAAGTGTCAATAAATTATCAGTACATTATTTAATAACCATGCTAGAATTTTTAAAAACCTTTTTTTCTATGAAACTTTAGGCATTGTTATCTTAGTTGTAATTATAAAGAAAAATGATTATACATAGAATTTTGAAGTTTTAAAATCAATGACTTATTTCAGAAGTTACAACATATGTTTTTTTCTTTAATTGTGCAAATCTTAATATAAACTATTCATTACTAATTACCCCCACTGTTAATCTTGTTAAAAAATTTTCTCAAGCAGTAATAAATTGAGATAAGTAGAGATCGCATAACCTGGTTTCAAAATTGCGAAATTGGTAAATGGGGACTTCTCATGAAAATCTTACAAGTTCATTATGTTTATTAGTTATTTCTGTTTCCTTTTAGTTCCTAAACCAATAACCCAAGAAGAAGTAGAAGTAGGAACGACATCCGCACTGGTAAAATGGAAGAAACCTGTTGGCGAAGTGACTGGCTACACCGTCAAATGTATGCCAGCTAAGATAGATAAACCAGTAATCAACATCAGGAACCCAAGTCTAACACAAGCTGAGTTTGTAGACCTGACTCCAGGGAATGAGTACAGCTTTGATATCATCTCACTTAATCAGGAGTTAGAGGGCGACACAGTTACAGTCTTTGCTACTACCAGTAAGTCAATAGAGAGTTTTTGTAACTTACTGAAATACTAAAGTGGAAACAGTTGACGGATTTCGGACTTCCAATCACGAGATCAGTGGTTCGAGGCTCACTCTGGTCAGCTGTTTGTGTTCCTAGGCAAGACACTATCCATGTTGCCTCTCTCCACTCAGGAGTATAAATGGGTACCTCGGAGGTGCAAATACCATATTATGCACTGATTACGGCTGCAAAATTATGGAATGGGATGTATTCCATAGGTGTTTGTTTCAATGACTGGGGGTAATAATTGTGAAATACTTTGAGGCCTCTCGTAAGCGAAAACTTTTCCCGGACCCAAGGGTGTCTGCTTAGGGAGGTTCAACTGTAGTTGATATCATCGTAAAACACTGGTCAACTGTGACAGATATTTAATGGCACTCAAATAAAACATTACAAGAATTTGTGGCATATGGTTTAATAATAAAAATAATATGTGACATTTATATAGCGCTTATTGCCAAGGTGTCCGCTTACGAGAATTTCAGCTAATAGAGAGCCAAACGTTGTAAAATTACATATGCCCTTATGTCTCACATTTCATGGACTTCTCAACACAAATGGCCTCTCAAATTTCTTCAATACATTCTATATTTTATTAAATATTGTTTATCATTTTTAAGATTGGTTCAGTAATATGATTCTTGGCCATTACAGTATAAGGAGTCTTTTGTACAGACATTGGTATTCTTTGTACAGAAAAATCACTAAATTTTCCAGATGTCCGCTTATGGGAGATAAATTAACATACAAAAAATCTAAATTTTAAGACAAAAAGTGTCCGTGTTCGCCTATAGGAGGTTTCCGCTAATACAAGAGATACCAAATGCACTGGTTAGATAGGAAGAACAAACAGGTCTCTAAATTAGTGTCTGTTATGGGAGCTGTCTCTTTACGAGAGGTGTCCGCACAGAGAGGTTAAACTGTATTCGTAGGGAGAAAATTTGATATATTTTTAACAAAATATTGGGTATACATTCTATACATCAGTGACTAAAACTGTTACTGTTTTTTAATGCAAGAAGAAATTCTTTTTGCCATAATTTTTAAATAATTTTTTTTAAATATTATTCCTGATGATTTAATGAAAGTAAAAATGTTGGAAAAATTCTCTCTTTATTTGGAGTATCATTCACCCTGTGGGAGTAGTTGTCCCAGTGGTTGCGTTTTAGGCTTCCATCCATAAGGCTCATTCTGTCGGTTGTGTTCTTAGGCAAGACACTTTATCGACGTTGCTTCTCTCCACCCAGGAGTATATGTGGGTACCTAGCTGCAACATTGTGGAATGGATTGTGGGTGGGGGTAATAATTGTGAAGTGCTTATGAGGCCTTGGCAGTAAGCACTATATAAGTATCACTTACTGTTATTACCCTGTTTATTTTTTTTGTAGAACCGAATCCTCCTACTAATGGTGAAATAAAAGCATCATTCCGTTCATTAACCGTGAACTGGGAATCACCGGATGAAGGACATAGTACCGGATACAAAGTGAAGTTAACACCACCTGATTCCAAGAAGTCGTGCCTGACGATGGATGTTACTAAAAGGTCCGTTGAGTTCACAGGTTTGCAACCTGGCAAGAAGTACCGTGTGGAGATAATGGTGCTTAGTGACGAGGTGGAAAGTGAGAAATTGGTCCTTAGAGAAACAACAAGTAAGTCTGTATATGCTGTAACATGGGTATAAGCCCATCCTCAAATTTTTGGTCATTTTCATTGAAATGGAGGCACTTACTTATAAGCTCACACATATTTGTATGCCTACATTATTTTGGAACAAAGTGCATCATCTCTCAATTCTCAATTATGCATTTGACAGCCCAAAATCTTCTATAGCTAAGATATCTTTTGGGACCTTGGGGATAATCCCACTTTCCACCTCTAATCTCAACATGATTTCATGCAGGGAGGGGAAACTTGTAACTGAGTCCCTAGGGTAGTTCATCTATTGAAGATCATTTAATCTATTGCTGCTGCGTTTTAATCAATTTAAAAAGGAAAAAAATATATATACATAAGAATATACAGAAGAATCAAGTCACAACTGCTAACAACTTTTGGCCTAGGTTAAATTATGTTTATTTCCTTTTAAATGTAAATTAAAACCAGATCATCCGTGTTCTGCTTAATCTAATACTAAGGTAGATGTTTACTAATGCTTTACAATGATTATCCTTGCTGTGTGTTATGAGATAGGATGACGACTGAGATTAGCCAATTTTAAAGATGTATTGTCACTTGAAAAATGACAAAAATTGGATTTTGAAAATAACTTGCTAGTTTCAAAGAAATATATATGTTATGACCATGAAACTAGAAATTAGCGTATTTTAAAATTATTTACCCCAATATTGTAATGTTATATGCTAAAAATCAGCCAAAAACCTCAAAAAGGCTGGAAGCCTCTTAAATTTTTATCGTTTTTCAGTGTAAAAATCTTATTAAACAATTTTTAAATACACTAATTTCTAGGCTCAAGTTATTACTTTTGATGTTACTTTGATATGAGCAAGTTAATTTCAAAATTAATTTCATTGATTTTTTGGTCATTTTCAAGTGACAATACATCTTTAAAATAAATTACTGTGTAAAAATGCACTGCATTATGAGAAAAAAAGTATAAAATAAAAACCACACTTCCTCCTCTGAATTTTATTCAGTGTTGAGCAAGTACATTTTTTTATTTATTAGTTGTTAAGATGAATCCTCGAGATAGTGTATCATCAGCGTTACATAGTCTTCTTTGACTGCCTGTTGATAAGCGTATCAACTTCAAAATTCTTCATATGACATAGCCCTCAATAATAAATTTCCTAGTTATCTATCTGAACTTATTTCGTCATATCAACCTAGTCATTCACTTCAATCATCTTTTCGCATGCTTCTGAAACTTACAACATCCAAAACTAGATATGGTTTCCGGTCCTTCTCTGGCGGTGGGCCGACATTATGGAACCAGCTCCCCATGTTTGTAAAAGAGGTATTACAAGAAGTTTTATTCACTTTGGAGCTGCTCCTCAGTAGTACTGTTTTGGAGGCATCTTCATAGAAACTCTCAAATGCAATGTATATTTGTATAATATGATTAGTATTTAATGCTAGTATTTGAATTTTATTGCAATCGTATTTCAACGTTTGGAGTCTTAAATTTTTGTTTATTCACATGTGTAGTACCCAATGCTAGACATCCTCTAGATTGAACTTTGACCTTAGGCCATGAGAATGAAAGTTATAGATTTGCGTCCGAACAATTTTGAAAACACATGAGGCATTTTTTCATTATTCA
>JAOTQE010131786.1:0-12073 GCA_025631205.1 Nesometra sesokonis
GTTTTAATTAGATACTTGCGTGATATATTTTCGAGACATTCAATCATTTAATAATTCGTAATGTTGACATTTTGTGATGATACTCTGCCCTCTAAAATATAAAAATAAATATTTTCTAAAAAATGAAGCGTCAGAATACTTCATCAAATCATCAACAGCCTACCAAACGTACATGGGGGTGACATGATCGTGACGTCATGGAAATGTCAGATGAGTGGCGCATGCGTGCTAGCTATCGAAATGGCTCCACACAGACTTTGTTTACTTCGAACATGGACAAATTTCGAGTTTAAACTCTACGCTAGAGCACAGGCCGATACATAAGCTGGAACACGTTTTCATATCTCACTCGCTACCCGACACACAATTTAATAAATTAAAATACTTGTCTAGGCTAGGGTCCTATCCACCAGAACTGAAAATAATAATAAAAGGTAGGAAGATGGGCCTAGGCCTAGTCTGCCTAGCTAGGCTGGCAGGGTAGTTAGGCCTAGCCTAGGCCTGAATTTGAGAATCGCCAGGCGGGCGATACTCTCGAAACTTTGGGTGGCCCGACGCCAAAAAAGGCCGTTTTTGGCGACCAGGCGACCGCTAAGTTTCAGCCCTGCATGTGCACTATAAAGAACCCAGTATATCTGTTGAGATGCATCCCCTGCTGTGGACAGATGAATGAGCGCCTGTATTGGGCAGCAGGACATGATGTGACCCTTAGGGGTGTAAAAAGTCATATGGATGTGTAACATCTGGTCCATAGCGCCTTTAGACTCTACTGTATAAAGCGCTATTGAAATCTAATTACATACATGATTACATTAAATGTTGCTGCACGTAAATTTTCAAAACAGCACTGTGACAAGTGCTGATAAGAAAATAAAATACAGGCCTATGTAGTATGTTGCGAAGGTATTTACATAGAAAAGAAATATTATATAAAAAGAACATTAAAATATAATGAGGTTATAGACCGAGACTTACTGTCTATTGCTGATGATATAACATGTCTTGTGAGGCAATAATGTAAATGAAAATTATCTCTGTTTTTATAGCAAATATATGAAATCTCATCACAAATTGAGTCTCATGCTTGTAAATGGTATAAAATGGTATATTTTAATAGAGCACAACATAAGCTGTAATTTGAACTTTAAATGAAATTCCTAGGATAAGTAGATCCAAATATATGAACTTTGAAGTTATAATGTATGTGAAATATGGTTTTGGAGAAAAATGGTTACAAAAGTAAGCTAAAAATATACAATTAGAAGGCTATCAATTTCTAAAAATCTGCATAAAGGACATTTTCTTGCATTAAAACTAAGCTATATAGTGTATCATAATGAAATTTATGGGCTTGCTATCTTGGAATGCTCAACATTGAATACTGAAATATTTTAGATTTACCCATGTTTTTAAAATTGTTAACAAATCCTTTTTCTGAATGTTTTTATAAAGATTTTACACGCATCTCTGACATAGGACAAAGTACAGTGAAAACTATGTTTTATACACCCTGATTTTATATTTCCAGCATTTTATGAATGCATAAAATGGTCAATAAACTGATCAGTTTTAATTATCTTAAAAGCATTTTATTGTCAACTTTATTAAATCACAAATGAAAATAAACGCGAGTAGTAAGGCAGGCCTAATACAATAATTAGTTCCAAGTCATGAGTTTGAATTGCTACTCTGTAATAAGTATGGTTTCATTATTTCAAAAAAATTAAAACATTTTTCACAAAAATTAAAGTGAGTGGAGTTCCTTGGTTAATACAAAGCCAGTGAGCAGTCACTCTTGTTCATCTACGGTAAGTGTCAAGCACAAAAAAATTAATTTTTACATAAAATGATTCTTATTGCAGAAATTATCATTGGTAGTTTACACTTCCCGTCAATTTGAAAGAAGTATCTCTCTCCATATAGTCATTTGAAGAATTTTCTTTCTATTGACTAGAGTTGTTTGTTGTGCTGTTTTTAAGTATTATAAGGAAGAACAAGTCAGGAATAAAGTAAATCATCTTGTCTACAAATTTGAAATGTATCAGTTTTTGCCACATATATATATGGAGTAACAGAAAAACATAACCAAACAGAAAGAGTAAATTACAACACACCCTATGAAAAAATAACACCCTCTGACTAGGTAGGTCTACCATGTTAAATTACTAGGAAGATCGACCAAGAACCACAGGGAATTACGTAGTAAGGTAGTATATAATTACCCTGTCTGTTGATGATATTAATGCCTTAAGGTTTATTAGAAATGGCTGTATTTTCCTATGTATACTTGTAGAGCATTGCTGACCATATCCTTGGTAGTATACCTTGATATGTAGTTTTTATAGGATTAGCCCTGTTAACTACCTATATCTACCTTGTCGCTACCATTTTCTAGCATGTCAACAGAGTTAATTTTTTCAAACAGCAGTTTCGTACAAATCTACATCAACACCAAGGTAGCTTTTAAAGTCTCTTTGTATGTCAGCTGTGTCAATAGGCAGCCCTTCGACAGGACCGAGTATTTGTTTACAGTTACCACCTTCTGTGAAACAGTGCTGATCAGTAGGTTGTGACTGCGCGCACCCCGGCGTATCCTGATCCATCGTTGTGTGCACACCAACACTGCGTGCGACTGATCAATCTTTGCTCGAACTCGTATTTTACTGAATTTCAGCCTTATATTCCAAATTGCACAATCTGTCGTTGTTGTTGAATTGTTCAACTTGAATTGTTAATTTTCCTGTAATTTTACTTAACAATTTGAAGTTTTCCATCAATTTACATAGAAACATGGGGTACCCTGCACAGTGAATGGCACTTGAAGCAAAGACACTATTATAGGATGTTGACATTAGGTCAATCATCCAAGTACAGAAATAACTACGCTACCCTGGGTGACTACGATCAACTCCTGAATTGACCCTCCGAAAAAATCAAAGTGCATGCTAAACCGAACCTCTTTATGAAATTTTAATATCATGAAATCAATTTAAACATACATACTTGAATTTATTTTTTAAGCCAGATTGAATTATTTTCACTTAATTTTAAAAATCTTAGTCAAATTCTTGTTAAGTTGAATGGTTTTTTTTTCAATTTCATTATGGATTTGGCTAAGGTGAGTTTGACTGCAAACTTGACGCTCTCTAAACTAACTCTACAGAAGAATGAACACCATAGATGGTCAAAAAGACAAAATTGAAAAAATTGAACAAAATTGACAAAATGAAAAAAAATGAACAAAATGGGAAAAACTGAACAAACTGGATGGTCCTTAAGATATGAAAGAGTTGACCATACTTGCGAATTTTTACTTCGAATTTGAGAGTGTAATATGTTTATGTTATTTTGAACTTACCATTTTCCACCATAGTTCTCTGTCAGAATCGCTATCATTCGTTCAACTGATCCCAAAATTGCACGATGCACTATAACAGGGCGCTTCTCTTGACCATCATTACTATTTAAAAGATAATATCAATTATTTTTATTCAGTTATACACTTTTTTACGATACAATTAGTTGATCCTATGTCACATTTTGTTATTTTCACTATTTAATTTTTACTAGGGACGGGGGAGGGGGGGGGGCAAGCCCTAAAGTATGCTTTAGAACTTAATTGGCTTCTATCCACATACTTTTTATATTTATACACTATGTTACTTAGGTTTATGTGGTAAATGAAATAAAGAAATAAAACAATACACTTTTCCCTAATATAGCAGCTCTTGAAGTCAATAAAATGAATACTGGCATTCAGCATTAACTATAACATAATTGCTGATAATTTGGGACTGGACATAGGTGATTGCCAGCATAGATTAAGGCTATGAACACCTTATCTAGACAGTGAATGCACTATACTGCACTTTAGCATGATGGAAACAATTAATTTATTGCATTGTGTGTTTATTATGAATTGTGAATAAAATTACTTGTGTTTCAAGTATCAATTTATAAAAAAATCAATAAATTCTCAATTCACATATGATCCCTAGCGAAGACCGAATTCAATAAATGTGAACTTATCAGCATGGAGTGATTTTTAGAGGCTAATAAAACAACAATGTTCATGTTATAGCCACATATATAGTTGGCTATAACATGACAAATTTCAATTTTCCGACTTATGTCTCATTTGGCTTGGCTCTGCCACATATAGTTGGCTATAACATGACAATTTTCATTTTTCCGACTTATGTCTCATTTGGCTTGGCTCTGCTACCTATATAGTTGGCTATAAAATGACAATTTTCAATTTTGCGACTTATGTCTCATTTCGCTTGGCTCTGCCACATATATAGTTGGCTATTACATGACAATTTTCAATTTTCCGACTTATGTCTCATTTGGCTTGGCTCTGCCACATATATAGTTGGCTATAATAGTTTTTTGTTTCAGTGATTTTCATAGATCTATTATTTACGGCTAGATAGTGAACTTAACATTGTAGAATTGCAATCCCATGTAGGTGCCTACTATTGATGATCGTCAGCCTTCGTCAAAAACATGCAACTTAAAATAATAAAAACTTGTTTATAATTGACACTATGAAGACTTCTGTGTTCCATTTTTAATGATTAAAATATGAAAAAGATACCTTTTGGAACATAATTTTCTGCACTGGATGTTGGAGTAAACTGCTCCAGTCTCATCAGAGTCCTCCCACAATAGGGGGACCACTAGTTTTCTATTTCATCAAAAGAGGGTGCCACTGTAGTGGTGAATCACAGACATGAGATATGGCCGAAACCTGTACACACTGATGAACATCGAGTGCAGAGAATTATGTTTCAAAAACCTTTTTCATATTTTTTTCATAATCATTTTATTGTATTTTTAACATTATTTTGTCATACAAATTATTTACATGTTAAATATCTTTTATGTTGTCAATGTCTTTATATTTACTTATCTAGTCATTAAAATATGGTGATTCCTAAGCTAACAAGCCAAATGAATAAAACAATTAATTTGTTTTAATATACCACTGAGTTTAAACAAATGCGTGGAAAGGAAAAATCACTATTATTGGGGACACCATTAAGCTATTTTGAATTTCATAGGCATCTGAAACTGAATTTATAATTTTTTGTATTTTTGCTTTTATTTTGATGAATAAATAATAATTTACTTCCCCCACATTCCGTAAAATTATGAAAGTAGGTTACCTGGAGAACTTGAGGTTGAAGCGGATAGGCAACTGGAAGTCAAGTTGTATCGTGGCACATTGATGTGACCTCTTCAAAGCATCTTGAATTGTGATGTCAATCTAAATTTTAAAAAGAGTAAAGACTCCTAATTAATAAACCTAGTTAATTGTAGTACTAATGTGTTAGTGAGGGTAACTTTTACAGTATAGGTACCCTTACACTTGCATGCATTTGAATTTGCGTACTGACTATATGGTTGAATGACATTGGGTATTATTATCTATTATTATTATAGTATTATATTGACATGTAGTCTGTTTTTGGTCAGTGTCAAATAATAGTTCATTAAATTCAATTTTGGGGTAAAAAACTTCATCAAAACAGATGTACTATTCACAGATTTAACTATACTATAAGTTACAAAATTAAATGATAAAAAACATTAACAATGCAATCATTTTGAAGAATGACAATTAAGGAATAGATTAAGTGACAGAAATTTTGAATTGAATGCTATTTTGTGTATGGTGCAACTTTAATGGGAAACTGAGGGTATATAATTCAGTTATCCTTGGAAGTGTTATCGTAATGCAATTACCAATATGAAGCTAAGCTAATTTGTTGCTTAATATTAGATAATGAAGCTCATCAGATAAGATTAATCCTCGGTTAATAATTTGAAGACCTCAATCTAAGTCATCACATGAGCAAAACTACTAGTAGTAGATTCAAAATTTAAGATTTTTATTGCTACTAAAGCCAGCTTATGGGCTATTATCCACTTGAATTACAACAAAAATACTATACAAGACAACTGTGAAAGGGAGGGGGATGTTAATGATTAATGAGAGCAAGTTTTATGTAGAAGCAGTTGGTGCAGCGGTGGCGTTTCGGGCTTCCAATCACGAGGTTGGTGGTTCAAGGCTCACTCTGGTCAACTGTTTGTGTTCTTGGGCAAGACACTTTATGCAAGTTGCCTCTCTCCGCCCAGGAGTATAAGTGGGTACCTGGGAGGTACAAATACCAAATGCGCTGATTACGGCTGCAACATTATGGAATGGATTGTATTCCATAGGTGTTTGTTCCAATGACTGGGGGTAATAATTGTGAAGCGCTTAGAGTCATTGGCAATAAGCGCTATATAAATGTCACATATTATATTGTCTTCAACAGAAATTTCAAATAGTTGAAGGACATAGGGTAAAAAGGAGGATTTTAAATGGGTAATGTGAACAGTAATAAGAAGACCGGACGAACTGTTATTGACATGAAGGACAGATAAACAGGGAGACGGGATTTTGGAAATAGTAGATGATTTCTATTTCTCAAATGTTTCTCAATTGGTGTAATTTGGCTTGCAAAAATAATTGATAAGACCAAGAGAATCATGCTTATTAAAAATCACCCAACCAAGAATACGATTAGTTAAGGTTTGGCAAGCAGCTATGTAGGAAACCATAAATCTGAGCTTGTAATAACAAATACAGTTAATTAATGTTGTAGCCTATACTCTAGAGTGTTTTATTACAAACATAATGTTTGATTTGATTTTTAAACCTACTGTATATGACATTATGTTTTTGTGTGAGTGATCGTGTCTGTCATGAGGTTCTGCAAGAACCAAATAAATCTGAATATAATGTTTTATTGATAGGAGTCAAGGCACTGTGGCTGGACATTAATGTAGGATTAATAACTTTGTACTGAGTTCATAGAGACTAAGCAAGGTCTCACCACAAAATGAGTCTAATTGTCAGAAAATCAAACCCATAGTATTTGGAACATTAGTGAGGTTTCGCAAATTTACGAAATACGAAAATGGATACGTCACACTTATATATTTTAAAGTTGCTAAATTTATTCAAATATATATTAAATTTTCCATTTACAAATCATTGATGACCGTCCTAAAATACTGACCAACTGTGGCAGATATTCCATGTGTTCTATTCAAACGTTACAAGAATTTATGAGGTATCCGTTTTTGTATTTCGTAAAGTTGCGAGACCTCTATACTCTAATAGATCACAAACTTAAATAACATCCTTAGGAAAACAGACCCAAAGCATTTGAAGTTAAATGTATGAAAACAGATTCAAGATTCAAGATTTTTATTGCTACTGAAGCCTGCTATGGGCTATTATCCGCTTCAAATTACAACAGTACATAAGACAATATTTAACCATAAATATATACAGTGTAATTGTACATAACAATAAATATACACAGTGTAATTGTAAATGTAAAGGCGGGGGTGGGGTGTTAATGATTAAAGAGAGCAAGTTTTAGGTCTTTAACGGAAATTTCAGAAGGGTCAAGAGCAAGTTCATAAGATAGTTGAAGGGCATAGGGTAAAAAGGAGGATTTAAAACGGGTAGTGCGAACAGGGATAGGAAGAAAGGTCAAACTGCAATGGCCACGAAGGACAGAAAAACAGGCACGACGTTGGGGGAGACTGGAGTGCAAAGGGTGGTCAATGGTATGGGCATTTTGGAAATAGTGGAGTTTTAGCAATGAAATATATCAGGTTCTGATGAAAGAGCTCTAGCAGCACTTTCCTGATTAAGCGTACACTTTTTACACATGTAACTTTTAAAAGTCTCAGGAGAGGAGTTGGAGTCAGAGCTATCAGGCTTTTATGAGTACTTGTTTGATTGACAGGTACTTGTAGCAACAATAAATATATACAACTGACCTTTGGTCCATAAAAGGCGCCATCCTCTGGATTAAGTTTCCAATTTTCACCAAATGCAGCAGTTAGACTTTCAGCAAGTTGCTAATAAAAAGAAAATAATGTGTATGAAATCTATCAAAGTTAACATATATCATTCCTTACAATATTAAATTTTATGTGACAATCTTGAAATTTCAAAAATTCAATGTAAATTTATCTATTGTATGTATCACAACCTCCACAATGATATAAGATTGCAGTCATTAAACTCTTTTTTACTGTATATATCGTTAATTCTTACTAGACAAGTCCTACAAAAGACTGTGTTACCCAAGCCTAATTAAACCAAAATATAAAAAATCAGAGTCAGTGTTTTTATTCATATTTCCTGGTTTTAATAAAATAATTGAAATTATCCCAAAAGTGAGAAAGCATAAAGTTACTATACAAAAAATAGACCTTAAGCCAGGCACTCACTGTCTTGTGCGACGGTTGCATGACTAAACCGTCACTCCCTGTGTGTGTGGTTGCGAGATGCGATGAAAGTCTTCTACTCATCGCTAGACGGTTGGTTTTAGTTATTTCCCTGTTGAAATCACTAAAACAAACCGTCGGCCATCGAGTAGAAGACTGTCATCGTGTCTGGCAACCACACACAGGGATCGACGGTTTAGTCATGCGACCATCCCAAGATGCAGTGAGTCCCCGGTTTTAGGTGATAACAATGAAGACTTGATAATTGTGTATTCTATTCCATTGCTCCTCTTTTTTGCTAACTGATGAGATTCATGTAATTTGATTAAAGAACTTAAACGAAAGTTCACTCAGTTTCTCATCATATTCTGTTTAAATATATCATTATTAATAGATGATACAAAAATATGCGAAAAAACATGGAAATTTATCCGAATGAAAAGTAATAAAACAAAAAACATGGTCTATAATGTTAACAAAACAGGTTTAACTAATTTTCAGCAGTTAGGTAAAAGAGTGATTTATGTAAGAAAGTATAATGCATTCAGCCCATTGTTAAGCAAAATTGTCAAAAGAACTCTCTCTATTCATATCTTTGATATATTAGTTACGAATCTAGTCATATCACTGTTTTCACACCTTTTAGGTTAGTTATGATTGGTTAATACCTAATAATAATATTGATTTAATTTTGGGTTAGTTATGATTGGTTAATACTTACTAATAATTCTAATTTTAGTTTAATAATAATTCTGATTGGTTAACACTTTTGTCATTGGTGCTTATAAGCTGGAATTTTATGGACAAACTTTAATTCCTGATGATGACATAATCTATGTCGAAATATTGAATCCTGTCACGATGGTGTGTATCACAATGCTTGGAGTATGCATTATACTGTCTGAAGTTGATTAGTGGACCTTTCTGATTGAATCCTGTCATGATGGTGTGTATCTCATTGGTTGGAGTATGCATTATACTTTCTCACTTGAAGTTGATTAGTGGACCTTTCGGATTGAATCCCGTCACGATGGAGTGTATCTCATTGCTTGGAGTATGCTTTATACTATCTTACTTGAAGTTGATTAGTGGACCTTTCGGATTGAATCCCGTCACGATGGGGTGTATCCCATTGCTTGGAGTATGCATTATGCTTTCTTACTTGAAGTTGATTTGTGGACCTTTCGAGAGTGATTTAGGTTACTTAACCCTCCATGATTGACTATAAACATTTAGTTTCCACTTGGTATTGTCATCCTAGGCCTAGGTCAAGCTACTTTTTTGTCTGGATATCCTCTGATGAATAATTTTTCACAATTTTTTATGCCTCAAAGGCAGTTTGTATATAAAATAGGAATTTACTTTATAATTTGAACTATATTTCAACTTTTCAAATGAACAATATTAAAAAAAAATTATTTAGCCTAAAAAAATCTTAAAAATGAAATAGGGATGAAAGTATTTTTATTATTAACTGAAATAAAAGAACAGAAATTTTGTGGGTGATCCATTTCAAGCTAATTTGATAATTAAGCTCATCAGACAGATTAATCCTCAATTATTAATTTGGAGACCTCAATCTAAGTCATCCTATGAGCCAAATATGAAATATATAAAATATAATACACACGAATTCGCTGTAAACAAGCACAAAAGTGATTCATGGACCTGGTCCCATAACGGTTATAAGTACTAAAAGGCCTGCATGGTTTATCGAAGACTCGAAGCTAGGATGGTTTCACTTTGATCTCACACTGTTGCCAACAATATAAACGCTAATCTAATGTCTATTGTAAATATCTATCGTATATAAATGATAATATATAATACAAACAATAACAAGCTGAGCACTTAGGGACCCTCAAATGGGTAAAAATAGAACCGTTTATGGAACCTTAATTGCATAAAAAAATTCTTTCCAAGATACAGTTGAACCTCCCATAAGCGGACACCCTCGGGTCAGGAAAAAGTGTCCGCTTACAGGAAGTGTCCACTTACGAGAATTTCGGCCGATAGAGGTCCAAAGTTATAAAATTATGTATACGTCTTTATGTCTCAACACAAATGGGCTCTCAAATTCCCAGACACAATATACTATATTTCTAAAAATTTTTTATCATTTTTAAGATTGGTTCAGTAATTTGATTCATTACGGTACAAGAATGCTTTTGTACAGAAATTTATTTTTTCGTTATACAAAAAAATCACAAATTTTTTCCGAAAGGTCCGCTTATGGGAGGTAAATTAACATACAAAGAATCTAAATTTTAAGATAAAAAGTGTCCGCGTCTGCGTCCGCTTACCAGAGTTGTCTGCTTACGAGAGGTTGCAAATGCACTGATTAGATAGAAATAATAAACGGGTCTCTGAATTAGTGTCCGTTATGGGAGGTGTCCGCTTACGAGAGGTGTCCGCACAGGCAGGATCAACTGTACCTTACTATCAAGGCTCATTAGCTCAATCCAGAATATCAAATTTTATTTGAAAAGAAACTGATGCACCCATATATGGTAATGATATATCCATGTATTGTATTGATGTAATGTCATTATGACCAAATATAGGTATTTCAAAGATTTGTTTTTAAAGAAAATCTGATATTCTGGATTAAGCTTAATTATTAAGCCCATTGCAGAGGGTTACCTTGTATTTTTAAATAAAGTCCCAGAAAATCTTAGGCCTTATAGAGTTTTAACTTGAATTAAATTCTTCAATACATACCTTTTCTGCATCATCCCACATAGAAACCTCACCAAGGAATGTCTTAGGCCTGGTAGAGAGGGCTAACTTATAGGTAAATCCAAACACACTATACACAGCCTTCAAGAAGTCAAAACATCCAGCAATCTCATCTTTGATCTAAAAGAAAAGGTTAATTACAATCGGATGTGTATATTCTCCCTTAAAACCACAAAATGGTGTATCAAGTTATTACTTATAGACTGAACAAAAAAGTAATTTATTTGATATTCCCTTAAAAACTTACAAATTTAATTGTTAATATTGTAAAAAAAAACATTAGCAGCAAATGTGAACTTTACCCTAACACTTTTGCAATAAACTATGCAAGCATTTATATGGTAGCAGTTGTATGTTATTAAATGTTTTCTCATGATAATAATAATATAATAAAATCTTTATTTTATAACGGAAAACTTGTTCAATAAAATAGCGTTCTTCCACGAGGCCATATCTTCTGCTTAAATAAATGAGAATAAGATAGGGATTAAACAATTAAATTACTGTGTACCTAAAGATAGATTAAAACAATGAATGATACAGTTTCATAATTAAAACTAGAATTGAACTCATCAATTTGACGAGTTAGCTGATCCGCAGTTGCTTTCAGTTAAATTCACGTTTACACTATGATGTCAAAATGCAGTGTGAATGGAAAAGAAATGTACTCTATAGAAAGAGAATTGTTCCGCTTTAAAATACTAAGATTTAAATGCAATTCGACGAATACTAAAGGAGATATGCCGAAAATATGCCGAAAATTAATATGATCAAATACCATTACATTTTTACTATGTTAACTTAAAATGCAAATATGGCAACGGCACAATGACATATTTGCATTTGCCTTACATTGAATCACATCTACGATTAATATTCTTTTGAAATATCATATCAAAAACTATTCGAACACAGAACCAAAGAGCCGAATTTTGGCCTCAATCATTTTCGATTTAAAATTAAAATTTATCTTTTTCATTAGAAAATTGTAACGCTCGCGTACACGCGCACCACTTCGCGCACACTGGATGTT
>JAOTQE010131797.1:0-12073 GCA_025631205.1 Nesometra sesokonis
GAGTGGGCCAAGGACTGTGCCTTGAGGGACGCCCGAGATGACTTTGCTTTTTGATGATGAAACTCCTTCTAATACTACTTGTTGATGGCGATTTGTAAGAAAACATTCCACCCATTTCAAAATACTATGTCTGACTACTTGATGTAGTTTCTTGAGAAGTCGTTGATGAGGCACTGAATCAAACGCCTTCCTAAAATCCATAATTATAAGATCTGCCTGTCCCTTTCCATCAAGGATTTTCGCCAGGTCATCAACTAGTGCTGCTAGCTGTGTGTCGCATGAGTGGCCTTTACGAAAACCATGTTGAACATTTGTCAAAACATTATGTCTATCAAAGTGTTTCATAATATGATGGTGCAAGATATGTTCAAGTATCTTGCAAGGAATAGATGTTAAAGAGACAGGTCTATAATTACCTGAATTTTACCTATCACCTTTTTTATACAAGGGGGTGATATTAGCATCACGCCAGGCTTTTGGGAGAGAACCAGTGTCCAATGATTTTTGATAATTTTTTGTCAAAATCGGTGCGAGTGACTTGGCATATTCCTTTATTATTCTAGCAGGGATAGCATCTGGTCCAGAAGCTTTGTTGGGTTTTAATTCGCTCAACAACTTTTCTACTCAAACTGTACTGATGGTAATAAGGTCTAATTTTTGCATGTCAGGTATATTATTGACATTTTCGTTTGTGAAGATGGAAGTAAACTTTTTGTTGAGAACGTCTGCTTTATCTTTTGCCATGTAAACAGTGGATCCATCACTTGAAGTTAGGGTTGATACCCCAAATACTATTTGTCTTTTGGATTTGATAAAGTTCCAGAAGAGTTTAGTGTTGTTACTCTTTAGGCTACCTCCAATGACATCATGTATGTATTCCTGTTTGGCTCTCCTTATCTTTCTGTCTGTGATTCTTCGATGCTTTTTAAAAGCATCCCATGAGGAGGGAGAGTCATCCAATCTGGCTTTTTTATATAACCGCTTCTTTTTACTTATATCATGTTTGATGGAGCCATTTATCCATGGTAGCTTCCACCTTGAGGATGACATTTTAGATGGGGTAAATTCATTCATTGCTCCTTGTATGCAAAGACTAAATTTATTAAACAGCACATCAACAGATTTAGTAATAATATATTCATTAGGAAATTTATTATTTAAATCTGATAGTCTGTTTTCTATTTGGTTGAAATTTGTGTTTGGTTGTGTAATTGTGGGCTTGGCGGAGACAGTTACAACAACTGCATCATGGTCACTTATTCCAGGTATGACCTTAGTACTTTCCACAAATGATGGATTAATTGTGAAGCATAAATCCAAGATGTTGTCGATTCTAGTGGGATCTTTTACTTGTTGTAAGTGGTGGTCTAGTGCTATTTCAATCATGGCCTTACTTGGTCTGGCGTAGGAACCGTTTGGCTAATAAAGTTAAAGTTCTCCCATTCAACATCTGGAAAGTTAAAGTCACCTAGGAGCCATATAGAGGCATTTGGTGGAATACGTCTGAGAGCATGATCCTGTTGTTTGATGTACTCAATGTTAGTTTTTTGAGATAAATATAATACTCCTATGTATAAAGGCTTAATCTTTGTATACCATGCTAACCCATAAGTCAGTATTTAGATCTGGCTTTTCCTTTGCAACCATGTCATTTTAGCAGCTATAAAAATGCCACCGTGGGAGTTCGCTCCCACCCTGTCCATTCTGAATATTTGGTAATTAGGTGGGGAAAACTTCGCCAAATTATTCCCATCCCTTTTTAGTCTTTCTAAGATTGTTTTAATGAAAACTTTTCATTTACGAACTGTCTCCTTTATAAACAAATTCTAGACAAGTTACAAGTATGTATACATAAAAATGACCGACTGTACAATATTAGATGAAAGCAAAATTATACAGAAACAACTTTTTTTTAAATGGTTTTAAAATTTTAAATTCCAAACATAACTAATAATTATTAAAAGAAAGTAAGCTTCCTTCATATTCGACCGATATATACTTTCTTGAATTTTGTTATTATCGCTTTTAATTTGTTGAATGCAAGATAACAATTGCTTTTTCTATCTGATTCAAACACAAGTTTACATATGGAATTACAAATAAATTCAAATGGAAAACAGCACAAAAAACAGATAGGCCCAATTTTACCATACAGTGACTTCTTCTTCTTTATTTTACAGTATACACGTTTGATATGGAATGTATAGAAGTCGATACTTGCTTGCTAATGGACTCGAGAATATATGTAATTTCAATCGACACAACAGTAAATTTTACTACCAATGGTATAGTATACTATTTTGGTTAACTGTAAGAACGCTTCCGAAATGCTAATAACATACGTCATTCACCAGACTAAATGACCGACAGACCACCGACCAATTGACAGATATAACTGAAAAATCTCCTGCTGAATTTGAAACCAGTGTGACTCAGATCTTCAAATGGGGTATATTAAAGTGATAGAAACAAAGATAACTTTCAGAATGACCAACTAACGACCGAAGCACATTAAAAAGTGACTGTCTGCTAAATTCCACACCATTTGACTATTGAAATTATGAAAGTAACATATTACCCGCGGGGTAGGATTATACCCGAGGAACTACGGTATTTATTTGTTTGTTTTCAGTTTTTCATAAACAAAAAAAAAAAAATCATCTGTGTATAAACAAGTACAAACACAACCTATTGCTCACATGCCACATACATTGTTAGTGGTTAAGTTCTTTAAAATGCAGTTATTTTTTTGCTCTAAAAAGGCATTCAAATATTCACATTTACAACTTTTTTTTTCAATTTGAAACCTGTGCGACTTCAAAATGGGTATTTTAAAGTAATAGAAATAAAGTTAGCTTTCGGAATAACCAATAACGACCGAAACACATTAAAAAATGACTGCCTGCTAAATTGTAAACCATTTGGCTATTAAAATTATGAAAATAATTAAATTACTCCAGTTACCGTAGTGAAAATTGATCACAAAAGGAACCGATAGACCGAATAAAAAATTAGCACTAAAACATATTAATAAGAAATTGCCTCATAAATTTGAAACCAATCAGACTATTATAATTTGAATAAATTAAATATTAAACGTAATGGGAGTCAATTCCGACCAACCGACAGTGAAGTATAGACATGCTTGTACGCATCTACAAAAAAAGGTTAATGGTTATAACTGAAAATGTTCATCTGGTTTGAAGATACGATATTTCTATGTTTACCTTTTGGACAAAGCAATTGATACTAACCTGACTGACAGTTTCGGACACCTTATCCGGTGTCCTTCTTCAGAGTGACGGCTCTGTTATTAAGCAATCTGATCACCGGTAGGTGGTGGTAGTCTAACCACAGGTCGAACACGTGACTTAGTAAGTGGGCCCCTTCATCTCTGTTTATGGTCTTGTCTCCTCTACGTCTGATCCATATGGCCTCCATGATGCGTCTGGTAGTTTCGTCATCTGCTCTATGATCTTGTGGTGGTTCCAATCAATAATATGATTTTCTTTTACGGCGTGGTCCGCTATAGCTGATTTGCTCATTTCCGATTTGGAGTCTTTTCGAGACTGGCGAGTATAACAGCAACAGAGGAAGAATTATACTCAAACGATGTTTAAAAACAGAAACAGAGGGTGAATGACGAATAGACAATGGTAAAGCGTTCCATAACTTAGGTGCAGCAACCTTGAAGTATCTTTCCCAACATGACTTTAACTTCCAAGATGGGCAGCAGAAAGGAAGCGTTTGGTCAGATGTTGACCTCAAAGTACGAGTAACATAATAAGTAATTGTCTCGGAGACTCAGTAGCGTAGCTGAGCAATATTTTTTGTTTATCGGTTGAATTCATAGTCAAGGCTGATTTTTGTATACGTTAATAATCATCTAAGTATTGATATGTACCAATTTATACCTCATACATAGATTCCAGTCATCTGATTGGTGAAACAGCAGATGATAATTACAACCATCAAATTTCCAGGAAAAAAGTGACTATCACATATGTGATAGTACTTTTTTCCTCATGATAGTAACTTTTTCTCTCATGATAGGAACTTTTTCCCTATCGCGATGTCATTTTCTAGGCCCACCAAACGAGGCTTTTGTTAATTGCGACCTCTAACGGCCTTTGATCCCGCGACACGGAACAGCGAGCAGCCGAATGGCGATCAGATAAACACTGAAAACATTTTATTTTGATAGGGAATTTCAAAGGAAATGCTTGGTCTATTATATTTAAAAACTATTGCAAATTTATGTTAAATTTGGTAGTAAAAATGAATAGCCAGTCCATGACCATAAAATTAATACATTTTATGGTGAAGATTGTACTTGTATGGTGAAGATTGCACTTGTGGTGCCCTGCGAGCTAGGCCTAGGCTAGCCTAGCCCTAGGGCCTAGGCCTCAAGCAGACCATCTAAGCTCCTACACAGGCACTTTCATATCATTCGTTTTTATATGGCAGTCACAACCTAGGCTAGTCTAGGTAAGTCTGTTAAAAAGTTACAATTGTACAGCAATGATTGTTCGTCAATGGGCTAGGGGCCTACGCCTCCTCATCTGAATGAAATGAAATACCTAAGGAACTATTTTCATTAGATTTACTTAGTCTAGGGTAGAACTAAGTGAAATCTATATATGAGGTACTGTATATAAAACAAATATTGACTGCTCTATATTCTGGGAATAGTGAGATCTACTGTCCCTCGGGCCTGAGAAGACCAGAGCCTGCTATCCCTCGGGCCGGCTCTGGTCTTCTCATCACCTCGGGACAGTATCACTATCCCCCTCATGACCAGTCAATATTTGTGTAATATTGAATGGTGTGTATGGCGATCCTGTAGTAAGATGGATGCCATAGAGAGCTCCAAAGAACTTACTGTTTAAACAACGTCCCTATTTAGTTAGAGGACGACACCTAACTCAATCCCACCCTAGATTGTTGATGTCACCTCGTGGTATTCGCTCTAATGTACAAGATTTCCGCTCTCTTCCTGAATCTGGCTATTATTACCTGTTACTACTATTATTATTACTATTACTGTTATTGTTAAGCATTTATTTGGCGTCCTACTTAAAACGCGGTATTTAAGCTGTGTATTTATGTTTAAAGGCATTATGAGCAGCACCATATTTTGTATACTACATCAGTAAATTGTCTTCTGTTTAAGGATATACTGAAGGTAGCAAAAAAATTCCACAATACAATTTCTGACGTACATGTTTTTCTTTTTTTTGTTGTAGTTACAAACGTAGCTTGGACTTTTACCGATGCAACGGAAGAGATGACTTACCTTCCTTCCAACGGTTCGTCAATCTCACACACATTCCATGAGGTAATTATAAACGCCGAGGGAAGTTCGAGAGGGACTACAAATCGGGCTTCTTACGTGTAGTTGCGTGTCAGTGTGCATGTTTGTGGGTGTGTGTGTGTGTGTTTTCTCACTAATTCTAGACCGATTTCGATTCTGATTGCTCAGATTGATTGGGCGGAACTTCTTAAAATCTACACAAAATTCTGATATTAATAAATTATCCAAATTAAAAAAAAATGAAAATGCTACTTTTATATTTCACAGCCGATTTCGATTGTTTTTGTTTTATTTAATTGGTTGGCTTCCAAACTTCTACACAGAATTCATTTCATTTCTATGCAAATTTATTCAAAATTAACGTCGGCGTACAACGCTAATTCTAATGTCGCAGTGGATTCTTTTTGTTATATTTGATAGGGATTAGTTGATCTATTGAACTTTTACACAGAATTCTGGAATTATTCAAATTTAAAATTCCAATTTAATGAAAAATGCTAATTGTACTTTTTATATTTTAATCACGAATTACTAATCAAATAATAACTCATATTTACCTACATCGAACTATCAGAAATTAGAAATGGCGACAAAATAATGCACCCCGTAATAACTTTACTTGTTTAGCAGGATTTAAAACACTCCCATATAGCATGAGATTGAGAGAGTAGAAGCAGAATGGGATTTGATTAATATACGATGTCTTGTAAATCCTCGATTATTATTTTAATCTCATGACAGGAATTTAAATATATTTTTAACTTAGGTATAATGTTTAACTTCCATGCGTTATGCAATCAACAGGTTTAAGCAATATTTGTATTGATTTTATATATTCGGTGTTGTAGAACATCAAGGATAACCAATAAGTCCAAAATGAACTTATTTCCAGTGGGGTCCTTCTAGCCATTTCCCTACTCTTTCCCGAAGAGTGTATAGCGTTCTTTAACGTGCACATGAAACAAGTCGTCGGGACAGATAGCTTACCCATCTCATTTGGAAGATCATGCGCTCGGTGCGCTATGAACTTTATGATTCCAACCATATTATGTATTATTTTAACGACTAGATAGTGAATTTCCACAGAATACATAACCCAAAGTGCAATTGGATAGAGGCGCCTATATTTGAATGATATGTCCAGAATCCAACCAATCAAACCCTGTTACGTTTCAACACTGTTCCTACAACAAAATTGCGCTGTCAATCTACCATAAAACTTTGAAAATTATCAATAAGTTGAAGTTGAAGTAAATTTAATCCAATTATAAAGACATTGACAACATAAAATATATGAAACATATGTAAATAATTTATATGACAAAATAATGATAAATACAATAATTATAAAAAAGGTTATTATTTATTTGTTTGTGACGAAGGCTGACAATCAATAGTAGGCGCCTACATGGGATTGCAATTCTACAGTTTTAAGTTCACTATCTTGCCGTAAATAATAAACCTATGATTTAAACACTCCAGCCGAAACAAGAAAACTGGAGGTGTATTCGGTCTGCTCGGTGATCAGTGAGTCTCCACGGTTTTGCTTACAGTGACTACTACCAGTGTTTACCAACTGAGCTAGATGCCAATTTAAAAGTGTATAATATGTTTGAGAGTTGGAATGTACGAAGGTGAATAGCAAGAGAAACATGTGTGGTAAAAATATTGGGTGGGAAAGTTTGATTATTGGTTTTAACTTACCTTTTTTGTCTTTTTATTTAACAGAGCGGATTACATACTATCACGCTGGTGAAAGACAACCAGAATGTTTCCCACCGTCAAGTAATGGTTGTCATACCAATTAATGGCATATCTGTTCTTGATGGACCAAGAGTGGACGTGTTAGAAACTAAAACGTTCAGTATTTCACTGTTAAACACCGGATATGATGCGTGTGTTGTCATAGATTTTGGAAATGGAGATTCAATACGGTACGGTATAGAAGAATGTGTTGGGTTCATGGAGATTCCTTGGATGGGAGACGTGACCAACGTCCTTTCAGTCACAACCGTTTGTAAAGAACGTTTAAGCTATAATTTGTTTATTTATGCATTTGACCGGTTTTCATATGAAAGACTTAATTTTATATATGCAATTGCGCCAAAACTTGTAGATTGTAGTGTACCAACGCTTACTATATTGGATAACCATGCCGATCCAGCATTTCCAAGGAGGATCGAATTAAGCAAAAGCATCATCCTGGAGGCAGAATTGTACGTAGATTGCCAAACCTTAAATAACGAAAAGTTATGGAGGGTGGAAAAAGTAACTCCAATAACAGGGTTGCCTATTAATGGCACAAGACGGAAGATAGATGTAGATACATTTGGAGATAAACTGTATACCGATGGACCAGGAAGTTTAGTTTTGGTATTAAGACGTAACTCACTTGACATTGGCCATTACCGGTTCATCATTTCGGTTTCAATGGAATCGGCTCTTACAGCAGGAGCCGTTTTTTCTGCATTCAAAATGGAATACGTAGAGATAACTGGTAGCGCTTTACAGATCAAGTTGGTAGATGGCGACACGAATGATATCACAACTGGACATGGCAATAGTTTAGTTCTTTCTCCACAGTTGTTTTCACGAGATCCTGATGTTGATCCAGACAACAATCAGGTAATTTATATTAGGACTATGTACATTTTTAACTCCACAGTGTAAAATATTGTGTGTTTATTACAACAGGAGCGGATCCAGTGGAGCTAGAAAGAGGGGGCCCGATGCCAAGTTGGGCAAACCCAAGTGTGAGATTTTAACAGCAAAATGATGAAAATAGGCTTGGGCAGACTCTCTCTGGTGCACTTTTAGCGGCCAAAAAATGTGCACACAATTATTTTTCGGGTGTAAAAGCGGGTGTGGAGGGGTTGGGGGTCGGGTTGGTCGTGTATCTACCCACTTGGATCCGCGCCTGTACGACACACACCCACACTACAAGACTTACGATAGCGAAATGAAATTGGGTGCCTAACAAATCTGTGAAATGTCCACTATTTTTTTAAAAATTTGTTTAATTTCCCTGAGTTTAGCATAAATACATAAACATTATCCCGAGAATAATTGTAACGGTCAATCCAGACTATCAATATTTATTTGACAAAATACTTTGATGTACCCATATATGGAAGTGATATATCCACATATGGTATTTGTGTGATGTCATCATGACCAAATACAGGCAAAACAGTTTTTGTCAAAGAAAATTTTATAGTCTGGACTGAGTATAGAAAACGCATACAGTTATCCAAAAATAAATCATTAGCCCCATTTTTTATGGGTAGAATTGATACATAATTGAATGCATGATGCTGACGGAGGGGAGGTATGAACTTTGTGAACTTACTACTGTACTTAATGTTCCATTGTCCGTAATGTTGTTGAATATGCTTTAATATGTTTTAAAAAACCATTACAAACCAGGAACCAGGCAATCATTTAACGTGACATACCATACACCGTTTTATTATTAAGGAATTTGACTCGTTCGAATACTACTGCCATCAAATAACTGAGGAATATAGGATAACCGACGATATTCCAATTGGTACTAATGGTAGTGTTACTACCACACCAGGTGAAGAGGACGAATTTCTGGGCTGCTTTGGCAACGGTTAGTAGCTTTTTTGTTACATAAATATGGTAACATTTTTCAAATTAATTAAATCACTGTCTAAAAAATCGCTTCATAATGATTATAATTAACATACACATTTGTGAGCCATTTTGTAAATAGAAGCTTATCATAAATTCTGGTAAAAATGCAATTGTATTAAAAAAATAACTGTGTATAGTAAATTCCCAGTAACCTACTATATAGAAATAATCATTGAAAGATGATTTTATTTTGCATAACATTCATACTCTGGTGCCCAGCTTTTTCACGGATTTTTTTTCCTTCCGAATCACGAATTTTAGTTCATGCCCAGTAAAGAACGTTGTAATTTAAAGTTAAAATGCGCATTGTAAATTGTAACACCAATGCAGGTGAATTTGCACTACTGGGTTAATGATGACAAACGTTGTTAATCTAGCCCGGGTTCTTTCAGCTAGCGTTGCTGCTGTCGTTATTCTGCAATACAGGCCAATTACAGGTATACAGGAATTTCGGATTATCCGATAAAATATCATCCAATCAAATCAATTTTAATAAATACAACTGCGACAACTTAGCGTAGACCATAATGGATTGTGAGTCCAGTGCCTTTCGGTGATTTTTTTGGTGAATTCCCTTTTCCTCGCGTGGCACCCTGGTTGCACTACAATCCTTCCAAAAAAGCAAGATCAAGGTTGATCCCGTGTCAAAGGTAACCAATTATCGCATTTAGGTCAATTATCAAATAATTATCGAATAATTTTATTACGTCAGAATAGGTTAAACACCCGTTTCTGCAGAACTTTTTATCGGATAATTTTTATCGGGATAATTTATCGGATATTTTTTTCCCGCGGAAACACGGCCAAAGTCGTTGGTGTAAAATGGTCAAAACAAACCATAAAGACATTATCAGTACCATACAAGAATATACAATACAGTAATTCCCAGTTAAGAGTTGGTAAAATTATTTCAATTAGATAAGTATATTTACCTTGAACTTACCTTGAACCATAGGGCTTTGAGAACTTAGCTCATTCGTCCCTCCATCATTTCTGCATACTCTTTTTTTACATACGGGCGAAACTGGCAAATCCAAGGCCCTTAACCTTCCTTCATAGCTTTTATTTCTAATTTCCGATACAAGCCTAATGAAACGTCGTTGATGAAGAGGTGTCCACGCACTACCACCATATTCCATAATAGGTCTAACCATAGTTTTATACAAACTTATATAACTTTTAGAATCAAGAAACTTGGAAGACCTATAAAGCATGCCAAGTACCTTATTTGCAGATCTAGCAACTTTGGAAAAGTTCAATTGATTATCTATTAAAATTTCTAAATCAGTTTCTTCTTCAACACATTCAATAGAAACTTTGTTAATACCCTTTCCAATGAAATAATCTAACTTGCAATTGTTTAAACCAAATGAATCAATTTACATTTTGTTAGATTAAAAGGTAGCTGCCAATCTCTAGACCATTTATGCATTGCATCTATATCAGATTGTAATAAAGTTCTGTCCAAATCAGATTGAATCACCCTAAACAATTTTGTGTCATCAGCAAAAAGCTTTATATCTGAATGGGAAACAACTTCTGGGAGATCATTAATGAAAATAACAAATAATAACGGCTCTAGAACACTGCCTTGGGGCACCCCACTTACAAAATTACACCATTCGGACCTTTCCCCATTAACAACAACACTCTGTTTCCTATCAGTCAAAACAATCATAGATTCACTGTAACAAATTTACAGAAATCCCACAAGACCTCAGCTTATGCAATAAACATTTATGCGAAACCATATCAAATGCCTTCTAGAAATCAAAATAAATACAATCAAACGATAATCTGCTATCTAACCAGAATCTCCACAAATCCAAAACTTCAATTAACTGAGTAACACATGACTTACCTGAGCAAAACCCATGCTGCTGATCTTTAAGCAAATTATACGTTTCCAAATGACTATATATTTTCTCTACAATTTAAAGGTTCAGATTTATTTCCCTTCTTAAACAAAGGCACCACATCAGCTTTTTCCCAAGAAGTAGGAACTATACCCTCAGACATTGATTTATTAAATAATGTAACAAGGCCTCCGATACTTTTTGCAGTTTCCTTGAGTATTCTAGAGTTAATCATATCAGGGCCTGGTGATTTACACACATCTAATTTCTTCAAGTATTTAATAACCTCATCAACCTCAAAGTTAACTGAATCTACTACAACATCCGTCTTATTCTCTATAAATTATTATAAGTTGGTCTTGGAATTCAGTCATCTTTAGTAAAAATCTGAACCAATGGTTTATTAAAAACTTCTGCTTTCAATTTATTCGAAGACACTGTAACCCCATTATGATCAATCAAATCGGGAATACCTTGCTTAGATTTGGTCTTACTTTTAATATAATTCCAAAATGCTTTGGGATTTGTTTTAATTTCTGAAGCTATCTTACTTTCAAATGAAACTTTAGCTTTACGTATCGCTGCTGTAGGTTTCTAACTCTCACAAACTCCTGGAATAGCCTACATTAATATAATTACTGTTGCATTTAAATTTAATAATGAATCTTGAAAAACAAACACGAAATAATAGCTGTGTTTATGTCGACATGACAATATCAGGCATCCAGATCTTTTGTCTCATCTCATCTTAACCGATCTGAGACGCTCAAGTAGAGGAAGATCAAGGACGTTACAGGCTATAACCTATTTAAAAAAATAACTAAATCCACTTAATATACACTATCAAAGATGAAACTTATATAATGGATGAAAAAAATAACAGATCAACCAATCACATTGAAGATATACATCCTGTTTTTTCGAAATACTAATGACTACCAATGTTAAATTTGAAATTGAATTTGAAAAATAAACATCTAAACATAACTTCTGATAGAACTCAAATGGCGAGTCAGGTCATTAATCCCGATGTCTGATCAGGCCTTTGTCCAATATGAACCCATCTAATATTTAAAAAAAAACATTAAAACTTAGAAACCGAGAAACATAAATTATTTGTCAACAACACAGGATTGGTGTTTAAATTGCTATATAAATAGATCTAGGTTGTTTAAACTTAGATTAGATATACTAGTTATAACAGAAACATGGTTAAATGAAACACACAATGATGAATTATATA
>JAOTQE010131808.1:0-12073 GCA_025631205.1 Nesometra sesokonis
TCCGCCATCTTTTTGGATTCGTTCGAAGATGTTATCCACGCACATTGAAACATTTTCGTCATATCCGCCACGTGATTAAGAGCTCACTTCCGCCGCGAAACCCACTTCCGCCGTGACTTTTTTTAATTTGATTTTTCATTTTATTTGCCGTGATGTTTCATTTTATTTGCCGTGATGTTTCATTTTTAAATTGTCGTGATGTTTCATATTTAATTTGCCGTGACTTTTTACGAAATTTGCCGTGAATTTTTTGAAATTTGCCGTGACACTTACAGGCCACCGTAGTAATCGGACACAACTAGTCCAGTCAATCTATGATAAAAATAAGCTCAATCTCAAACAAATTGCAACAGAAACAATGTTGTAGTGTCCGTTAGATGAACAAACACATATTAACATACTAAAAGTCCCCAAAAAATTCAGTGAGGAGAAAGTTGTTTAATTTGAGAATAATGCTGGCCAATTTAGACAGCTGATTTAGTCAAGAAATCGGTATATCTAATGCAGTGAAAAACACGCGTAAAATGCGCGTATACGCGTGAGGAAAGCCTACGCTCTGAGCGTTGCAAAATGTCAAGAAAATACATTCATTTAGGAAGTATTTTCATTGCATTATAAGTTTATTTTCAACAAATTACCAAATTACAAGATTTTTTTTTAGTTTAGCCAATATGGAATTTAATAAATATTAATATGTTTATATTATATCAAAATTTTGAATCCAACATTTCCCGTTGTTTATATTTTGTCTTAAATGACCAGAGGACCATGGTACAATGTTAGCAAGCTGCGGAAAATAAACATTTTGTAAGGAAATGTAGGCCTAATAAACAATTACTTATACCAGCAATAGACTTTCAGCAATTAAAATAAATGAAATTATAGAAAATATGGTACGGTAGTCCATGGGCGGCGGAAGAGGGGGGGGGATGGGGAGACACGTCCCTCCAGTGACAACTCAGGGGGATCATCCCCTCCTGAAATGGGACTCCAACAACAAAATTCACATTTCACAACCCACATTTGACTCTCTACCCACCCCCCCCCTTTCCAAAAGTCTGCATCCGCCCCTTATCTAAAAGGGTTTCCTGACCATTAGTATGCAAATAACTTTTGATCTAGAGTAGTAGGAATCCTGGCGGAATTTTTCACATGTATTGGGCTCCGATAAAAGTTTCCAGGCAGTATTGTTTCGAAGCAGATCCAAATATGTTGAAGGGAAGGTTCTATCAAAAACAGTACAGTCGGGAACGTCATGAACGTCAATCACAATTGTCATTAACATCGAAACCGCCGTTTCAGATCGCCAATTTCGTTTTAAAGTTGTGGGCAATTGAACTGTTGAACTTTCGATCGAAACCGCCGTTTCAGATCGCCAATTTTGGGAATTGATCGACAGGAAAACAGGCTTTAAATTAGGATTAATAACATAAACAAAGGGCGAGTCGGCAAAGGGGCGAGTCGACAAAGGGGTGAGTTAGCAAAGGGGCGAGTCGACAAAGGGCCGAGTTAGCTAAGGGGCGAGTCGGCAAAGGGGCGAGTTTGTTGGGGCGAGTCGGAAAAGGGGCGAGTCGGCGAAGGGGCGAGTTGGCAAGGGGCGACTCAGCGAAGGGGCGACTTGACTGGTTCTCCAGTAGGCATATCCTAGTTAGGGCCTAGTACTAGCCTAGCCTAGGCCTAGTGGTTTAGGCCAAGGTTTAGTTCATTTTCGTTTGGTGCTCTGTCTCATGTTTTTTTTTTCTTATGTACTGTGTTATTGATTTTCAATCTTTTAGAGAAAACTAAATGAAATGGAAAAAGCAATGTGTCTGTATGTCGATCCCTGCCAAGCATGTTTATTGATTATTTAAAAATTAATACAATAAGAATTTCATGCCATTGTTTTAATTTACAGATTCATCTGTTTTATTTTTAGGATCCACCCAAAAAATAAAATTCTTTTTTGCATCTGTTTTGAATAATAAATAAATGACATAAAAACATGGGGAATCAGTACATTGAATACAAAACAGTAAAATCTTGAATAGTTAATTCTATTTGACAAAAGAGAACTTCCGAAGGATGGACCTTTAAAAAAAGCTTTGGCTGGTGGAAAGGCATTAACATAAACTTTATGTAAGAAAGTATAATGCATACTCCAAGCAATGAGATACATGCCATTGTGACAGGATTCAATTGATGCTGTGTATCTCATTGCTTGGATTATGCATTATACTTTCTTACTTGAGTTGATTAGTGGACCTTTCGGATAAACTTTATTGTGAGTGGAAATTTTGAGGGAGAATGGACAGCGCCCAACTACATCCACCATAATTACTTCTATGTTTGTAATAGACCGAATTAGCGACCTTGTTTACATCTGGCTTTGTGGGTAAACTTAGAAATAGAGGTATACCTGCCAACTTGTTTTGGCTCCAATGCGTGAGACAAACCCTTCCACCTCTACCTGGGCCACATCCTCTCCCATTTCGGTCTGACAAGCAAAAAAGAAAAAAAAACCTCGTCTGACCATTTTTGGGCCATTTCTGCCCAAATTATCACTGTTTTGGGGGCAGTTTTTACCGTACTTTGCTCTATATTGTGTCATGCGTGGGAAAAACTATTGATATGACTGTGTATGAGTGAGAATTCTGCTAATGCGTGAGATAAATTGATTTATGCGTGAGACGTCAAAAATAGGCTTCAATGTGTGAGACTCACGCATAATGCGTGAGAGTTGGCAGGTATATAGAGGGTGCTTTTCCGTATACTTCGCTCTGTCAAAGCAGCTCGATAGGGCCAAGTTCAAAGTTGATTCCTTTGTATTTCATCGTTGGTAACTCATTACGATTATTTTCTCACTAGCTTCGCTTTGTTTTATTAAAATTAGAATAGATTAAACCAGTAAAATCGGCTGATAACTATTAATGGTTTTAGGCCGCCACCAAGGAAACAGTGCTGATCCACTAGTTTGGATAACAGCTTAGCTCTGCCAAGTGGATCAATGGAATTCCAACTTTTGGCTTAGCTTATTATATTTATATTATTTCCTTGTAAATGTAAATTAAAACCAAATCAAGTGTGTTATACTATTACTAAATCTAGGACTAAGGTATATTATTTACTATACAATGTTTTAAAAATGATTATACTTACTAAATTCAATAAATATTTCAACCAAATTTTTGGGTAACATTCCTACTTGTTGTGTGTTATGGGATTGCCACTTTGCTCTGTGTTTTGGTTTCCTACCCAAGATAGCATGTTTTTGTGACGTCACAGCTCATCGCTAATTCAGTCTATTGAAATTTTTACACCAACTACAGACTTGCCTAAAGTCAGCCGTGTCTAATACCCGATTCACATGTACAAATATCTTACCAAATGTAACAAAAAAACAAATTGTAACATTTTATAAAACACCTGAATGCAACATCTTGGTAAAATCATCATTTACACCGGACAAACTTTTCCTGTCCGCAATATTAAAAATGCCTCATCCGCAACGCAATATAATTAATATTATTTCCTGAAATTGCAGTTATCATTTTGTGATTAACAGTCAGATATCTACAACAACTTTCTGGTAATGTAATTTTACGAAATACTAGATTTAGAAATTTTTTTCAACAGAGGAGAAATATTAAAATTTGTAAAACTCTCCAAAAATCATGTCCAAATGCAGGCTCATCCGCAACGTCCCAAATTTTTTAAAAAAATATTAAAATCTTAAAATTTAACCGTAGGAATATATGTAAATATTTATTTTAGTTTGGATGAATTATTTATTGAAATTTCTGAGATATGGCTTATTATATTTTCTGGGACAAAAAATATTGTGGAATGCCCCTATACCGTTTTTTATGCATTTATATTTTGCAGCTTCCAGGCTAAACCAGGTAAAGTCTAAACATAATGTACTTGAGGACAATAACCTTCGAAATGATCCTCACAGACAACAAACAACTTCCAAAGAAACACATGACTCAAATAATTCAGAAGAAATGGCAAAGATGATGGGGTTTCAAGGTTTTGGTAAGACCTATTTCTATTCTTCTGTTAAAATTCAACAGCAAAATAACTCCCCTCTTACAGGATACTGGATTTACCCCCTCATACATTTGATTAAAATCATACTTGCCAACATTTGTACCTGTCACCTCAAAAGCGGTAGGCCGTCTTGTCGTCGGCAAGTTGGTCGAATGCAAATGGACCTCATTTTACTGCATTTTGCTTTGATGAGCCACAAAAAAAAGTCAGTTCGCCTCGATTCCCTATATTCGGAGAATTTAGGCTAATAATGCTTATTTTAGTGCCAATTCCATTTTTGTATTTTTTGGTGGTTTTCAAAGTTCTCTTTGTGTACATTTTTATTTTTCATTTAAATTTCAAAAAGCAGTTTTAAATTGAATTCAATGCAAAAGCGGTAGGCAGTAGGAAGGTCGAAAAAGCGGTAGCCTACCGCAAAAATCAGTAGGGTTGGCAGGTATGTAAAATTCTAATAGTATTGTTTGTCTACAGATATAACCCTGTAAAGGATTGAACCTATAATAAATACATTATTGTGGCATTATCATTTCACCTGCATAAAAGTTTGTGTTATAATGAAAATAATAATAATGATATTAATGATAACGATAAGACAGTTTAATATTGTATGCTACAAAAGAAAAAAAAATTGATTATGTAAATTCTAACCATAATCAAATGTGCAAGGCCTCAAATTTATGTTTTTTAGGTTCAAAAGAATTTGTGAGGTCTCGCCACAAAAAAATTGAGATAACCACCAAAATAGGTGTGAAGTGAAATTTTTTAAAAGTTTATTTTTAATCAATTCTGAGTGCTATATTTCATTATAATACACTTTTTAGGTTAGTTTTCATGAAGGAAAGTATCCTCCATGCAGATTTTCTAAAATGTAAAGCCTTTTAATGTTTATATTTATATTACTTTCTTGGCAATTTCCTCAAAACTGTGTTTCAATCCAAATTAAAGCCTCATTTTTTAATTTGAGTAATTTATTTTTACCAGGGAAAAAGGCAAGGACATTTAACATATCTGAAGTATTTGAAGAAACTAGACGAAATGCACAAGAAACTAACAGAATTAGAGAAGAAGAAAAGATGAAAGCAGCACAGATTGAATTAGAAAAACAGAAAATTGAGGATGAAGATGAGGAGGATGATGATGACGATCTCATTGGTCAGTAAGGTTATGCATTTTTGCCTTCTTGCCCAGGAGTCATTCATAATTTTGTTTTCACTGGCCCACATGACCAGTGTTTTAGTTTTTGTACTTTTCCACGGGTATAGTCACTGGTCTTAACTATTCTTGCCCTATACTGACTCTGATTTGCATGGAGTATAGGTACCTCTCTCTTTTTTAAACCTACACCTCCCGTAATTGGCTGCAGATACATTTGCCTTAAAATTTAGATTTTTTGTATGTTAATTTACCTTCCATAAGTGGACGTCCCAGAAAATTTATTGAATTTTCTGTACAATAAATACAATTTTAATCTTTAAGAAATTGTCCTTATACTATATGGCTGAGAATCATCTGACACCAAATCTTAAAAATGATAAACAATATTTAATAAAATATAGTTCTGCAGTGTCTAGAAATTTGAGAGGCCAATTTTGTTGAGAAGGTCAAGAAATGTGGGACGTAAGCAGGTATACAAAATTTTATAGCAAGTGGACACCACCCAAAAGCAGACACATTTTCAAGACCTGAGGGTGTCCACTTACGAGAGGTTCAACTAACAGTTTTTTTTTATTTGAACAGATTCATATTCAAAGATATTAAGGTTATTCATACAGTTTTATTAATCCATCCGTTGTTGTTAGGTAGGTAGGTGAATATAACATAGACAATGTTAACATCTAACACCAACTGTTCGTGCACTGCAGACCATCACTTTTATTTATCCAACAACGCGGGCTAGTATCCCTATTTTCCAACCACCTAAATATACAAGGCAATTGAAGATTAGGGTGCTGCTACTGATCCAAAACTATACTAAGTAAGATCAACGACCAAATGTAGTGATTCTTCATTGTGCTTGGTTTTATACAATTAGCATCACCTACTATGCCAATTTTGCATTTCTGCTACTATGCCTGAGGCAATAGTTGAATAGAATAGTAACCTGAAGAGTAAAAGTCAACGATTTGTGTAGCCTGAGGCGTTAGTCGCAATTTGCATAATTCTAGAATTAAAAATAATATCTTGTATACAGGTTTAAGTAGCAAAGTAAGCATTTACAAGTATATTTATAACAATATTTTATTTCAATTTTAATGTTAGTATATTACCAGTTGATAAATGTTTTATACTGTATCTCGTAGATATTTAAAGTGACACCCACACAGTGCTAGTTATTATAAATTTTATATGGAACAAACAACAAAACCCAACAGTCAGTCAGACAGACAGACAGTCACCTTTGAAGAGCTGTTTATAGAGATGATTTCTGTGTCCAAAAAACATGCATTTTTTAATAACCACTTTTTTTCTCACTAGAATCATGCCCTTATTCATTTTCAAAGTGACACCCATGCATCATGTGATTCCAAAATCTTCAAAAAATCAAATACCATCATGTGGTTTTAAATTTGGTTTTGTAATTTATTTGTGTTTAGGACCACCACTTCCACCAGGTTTTAAGGACAATATGAGAGCAGATGCTAATTCGGATTCTGATGATGACAGTGATGATCCTGAAGATGAGCTGGTTTGTTTTGTTTTTTTACTGTACAATTAATTTTACTTTTCATTGGTGAAATTATAATAAATTCATAATGAGTACTAAGTTTTTCGTCCGTCCAGGATAGGGTTGTTTGTGAACCAGTACCTAGGAATTACATGATGCATTTGTTGTGTACATACTTATGGTTATCTTGCATTCTAAAAACTCTGTAAAAAAAGAGTTTTTTTCAAAAAACTACTCATTAATTAGCCTAGTTCCTTAGAGGTTTTAAAAGCATCCTAATAAATAAAAAAATCAGCTTTATACACACATTTTCTAATGAGACTGCGTTTGAATCATAGAAATATTATTTATGGCTAGGTGGTGAACTTCCACAAAATACATAGCCACAAGTGCAGTTCCATGTATGCGCCTACTATTCAGGAATCCAACCAATCAAATCACATTATGTTCTATTCCTGTTGCTAGTCGAAACTGCGCACATGCAATCTTTCATAGAAGTTTCAAATTTATCAATAAATGAAAGTAAATTTAATTAAAATCTAAAGCCATTGACAACATAAAATATGTGTGACATATGTAAGTAATTTGTATGACAAAACAATGTTAAAAATACAATAATTGTATTATTATTATTTAGCTTACGTGTTTGTGGCAAAGGCTGAAGAAATCATAATAGTAGGCGCCTACATTGGACTGAAATCTTACAGTGTAAAATTCACCATCTAGCCGTAATAATAAATCTATGGTTTTAAAATATATAATAAAAACTTTTCATGGGGGCTTATGTGTTTTGTTGTGGCAACGTTTCACGTCTTATCCAAGACGTTTCTTCAGGCCGACTGATGTTATCGTCAATATGTTGATAACTTACACAAACTTTACATATTTATTACAATTTATAGATAAATTTATGTATTTTACCAAAAATATGGGAGATTAATGAAAGTAAAATAACAAAATTTGACCCATATTTTTAAGAATTCAGGTTGGTTGGTAACATAAAGATTTATGTCTAATATTGAATATAGACAATAATATTCAGTGACTATTGGTAACTTCTGTTTATGGTTTTCAGAAATTGGACGAAAGGATTCCATCTTCACATGAAATTCAACTAGAACATGGCAATAAACCAGTAAGTATTAACTCACTCACTTGAAAATAACCAAAAACTTATTAATATTAAATAATTAACAAACCAAAAAATTTTAACTGACCTGACTGAATTTAGTGCTCTAAGCACTTTCGTCACATTGATGACACTTTTGCTAAATTAAATGATCACCGATAGGTGGCGGTCACTTAAATTGATGGTAATATACAAGGCTCAATAACTGGTTGATGATTGAGTCTTGCAAAGATTAACAGTTTGAGAACAGTATATCAAGAATGATGAACCATGTGATGAAAGAGAATGACATAATTTATTGAAACCATCTAAAGTTCATATACAGAACAGATGATAAAAACTTTTAGACATCAAGGAGGTGATATGAATCAGATATGGAGGGGAAAAGACCATGAACCCAAGATGAAGGAGCCCACTTACTGAGTCATGTATGTAACCCTGTTGTTGGCTATTGGTCAGAATTTCGCTTAGCAACAAAATCTTCACTCTGAAGAAAGTGCTTATGGAATGAGCACATGAAACTACACTCAATTCAGTTCAGTTTTTTTTAAATTTTTTGGTCAAAATTAAAATTTTATAAAGTTACAGTAGGTTTGGTATATTTAAATAGGTCTCAGCTGTTGGTCTTGATCCATCAGGGTCTCGTCTGGTGTCTGGAGGCTACGATTACAACGTCAAGTTCTGGGACTTCGCAGGAATGGATTCTTCCCTCAAGTCATTCCGGTCATTACAACCCTGCGAATGGTAAGTGCATTACACAAGTAAGCACTCCACTCAAATTAACTCCTTGTTAAATAAGTACTAACTTTCCTTGAGCGCCTGATTAATAAGTATCTCTCCTAATTTGAATAATGTTGGAGTTTAACCCACAAATGTGACAACACTTGCAAATGTGAAAACAACCACAAAATTTGAGAACGCATCACCCACAAATGGGAAAACAACTACAAATGTGAAAACACATAAACCCACAAATTTGAAGTGTCATGATAAAATTAGTTGTGTTGTATGGCAGGTTGAAATAAAAATAAAATAAAATTAAGTAGACAGCAGAGCTCCCAAGTCTCCAGGATTGTCCTGGAGTTTCAGGATATTCTCCAGGGTTTGTAAAAGTTTCACAATAAGAGAATAAATAGGCCTATTTACTTCAAATTATTGGTTGAAAGTAAACAACTATGAATAATGCGTATTACTTAATTTTCACATTTGTGGATTCAACAGTTCCCAAGCATTCACTGACCTAACTGTCCTGTGTATGTGAAGTTATACATCTCTAGAATTATGTATTTTCGTCAGTAATGAACACACATGAGCTATCAAAATTAGATGGAGATAAATCATAGATGTATTATTTAAATAGCTAGATAGTGAAATTCCATTGAATACATAGCCCCAAAGTGCAATTCCATGGAAGCGCCTACTATTAAAAGACATGTCCAGAATCCAGCCAATCAAATTGCGTTCCGTTTTATTGCTGTTGCCACATCGAAATGACACCCCAATCTTTCAAAAAAGGTTTTGATTTATTAAATGGAAGTAAATTTAATCCAAATATAAAGACAATTGACAACGTAAAAAATATGTAACATACATGATATAATTTTTATGGCAAAAGAGTGTTGAAAGTACAATAATTATAAAACAGTTATTATTATTTAACTCAAATGTTTGTGATGAAGGCTGACGACTATCAATAGAAGGCGCCTACATTGGATTACGGCGAAATTGCGCCCCCAGTCTTTCATAAAAGTTTCTGATTTATCAATAAATGGAAGTAAATTTAATCCAAATATAAAGACAATTGACAACATAAAATATATGTAACATACATAAATAATTGTTATTACAAAAGAGTGTTGAAAGTACAATAATTATAAAACCGTTATTATTATTATTTAACTCAAATGTTTGTGATGAAGGCTGATGACCTTCAATAGTAGGTGCCTACATAGGATTACAATTTTACAGTGTTAAGATCACTATCTTGCCGTAAAAAAATAAATCTATGAGATAAATTGAATAATAGAGAGCTTAAACTACAACACTGTTTTATTAATGCTTATTTTCAGCCATCACATCAAGACATTACAGTACAGTATGACAGGTGACTGTATTTTGGTAGTAGCTGGTAACTCTCAAGCTAAGGTGATAGATAGAGATGGGTTTGAAGTGATGGAGTGTGTCAGTGGAGACAGATACATAGTGGATATGGTCAACACAAAGGTAGGTATACACTCGAGCTAAGGTGATAGATAGAGATGGGTTTGAATTGATGAAATTTGTCAGTCAGAACAGATACATAGTGGATATGGTCAAAACGAAGGTAGGTATATACTCAAGCTACAGTGATAGATAGGGAAGGGTTTGAAGTGATGGAGTGTGTCAGTTGGGACAGATACATAGTGGATATGGTCAACACAAAGGTAGGTATACACTCGAGCTAAGGTGATAGATAGGGAAGGGTTTGAAGTGATGGAGTGTGTCAGTGGGGACAGATACATAGTGGATATGGTCAACACTCAAGCTAAGGTGATAGATATGCATGGGTTTGAAGTGAAGGAGTGTGTTAGTGGAGACAGATACATAGATAATGTGATCAACACAAGGTAACTAAACATGGATTTTATGGGAGATGGGATGGTGTCAGGGGGAGAATCCAGGATTTTGTGAAATCAGTTATTTGCCCTATTTAGTTGGTTTTCCGTTTATTTTATACTATATTTGTCATAAATTGATTAGTATTTAATTTTTAGAAACACTTTATTTGGACACACATTATGGATGCATATGTACTTTTGAAAATCTAAGGGGGATACACACTTGGTCCTCCCGAAATCTGACCTTGGGTGAAGAATTGGGCGGATGAGATACAGTCCTTCATCATGGATGTAGAATTGCGTGGCTAAAGTGATGGATTCTTTAAATCCTTTTGTTTTTTTTTACAGGGACATATAGCAATGTTACATGGTGGCTGTTGGAATCCCCGAATAAAAGAAGAATTTATTACATGTTCAGAAGATGGGTAAGCCTGTTGATCAGCCATTCTTTTAGTTTATATGTATTTATTCAGATTTCTGAAAAATATGCAATATACAATCAAGAAACAGAAACAAAAAGCAAGGAGAGACTAAACAGGTGCTAAGCACCTATGCTAGTTTATCGACCTCAAAAAAGACATAGCTCATAATTCGTTTCCCAATTGGCTCAGAAACCAAAAGGTACTGGGTTTGGAAAACAGGATTTCTTGCCTCGAACAAGACACCATTCATACAAGCCTATGTTAAGAGAGACTATCTAATGTGGCTGTAGAGGTCAAATTAAATAAAATCTACAAGTACAACATCTACAAAAAAACTGACCAACTGCATACATTATCAACATTAAAATTATTTAAAGGCGAATTCCGTCCAAAATCCATCCAAAAAAAATCAAATTTTCTTGAAAATTTACCTGTTTATTATTTTTAAATTAATAAACATGATTAGTTACTTGTATTCTTTTTTTAGTTTTAATCTTGGATAGCAAAAAACTAGTAATTTAGGCTAGGTATAGACTTCTTTAACAATTCTTGTTGGTAAGGTACTAGGCTGTAGATGTGTCTGCGACACACGCGCAACTTACTCGTCTTAGTTAACTTGATTTAGGCTCTTACCAGAAGCAAAGCTAATATAGATTCATCTGCTTTAATTTTTAGGATCCACCCAAAAATACAATTATGTTCTAATTTTGCATTTTTATATACTTGAAAGTAATAAAATGACATAAATATGGTAGATCAGTATTATATTTATAAATTTTAACATAATATATTCAAATTTAGAATGTTTTTCGACTTTGGAAGGAATGTTTTTTTTGTGTGGACTTTGGAAAAAAATGGGCCTTTAAGGAATAAGTGTTAAAGTAATTTAGTACTTCACTCTTAAAAGAACTTGCAGATAAATTAAAGCAAAAATTTCATCTTGTAATTTTTTCCACATAAGAGAAACATGTGAAACGTAAGTCTGAAATGGAGATTCTGTTTTACGTTTTAAATTGTGTAAAAACCACACATCTCTGAAGTAAACATGCTTTATATAGTTATTATGACATTTAGACATTTATTTACTTTCAAAACATGATAAATAAACAGTAAAATGTGATTGCTTGAAATATGTACATTGAAAGAAGGCTTGGTCCCGAGAAGACGAAATCTTGTGTTGGGCAAGCCTAAAAATAGAAAATTTATATTACAGGTGAAAATTTATAGATAA
>JAOTQE010131819.1:0-12072 GCA_025631205.1 Nesometra sesokonis
AACACTTAATTTGAACACCGTGTGCTTCTAAGAGTGCACCAGAGAGCATCTATAGACAAACACTTTCCGGGCCCTAGGCGGCCCCTGGACCAACGGCTATTTGTCGTTTTTCCGATAAAACTATGATCATGGTATACAGTACCTGCCAACTCTAACGCATTATGCGTGAAACTCACGCATAGGAGCATATTTTATGACATCTCACACACAAATTAATGTATCGGACGCATTAGCAGAATTCTCACTCATAAATAGTCATTTTCAATTGTTTTTCTCACGCATGGCACAATATAGAGCAAAATACGGTAAAAACCGCCCCAAAAACAGCCATAATTAAGGTTAGGGTAGAAACTGCCCAAAAATGGTCAGATGTTTTTTTTTTTGTTTTTTGTTTGCTTGTCACACCGAAATGGGAGGGGATGTGGCCCAGAGATAGTGGTGGCGGGGTTTGTCTTACGCATGAGCCAGAAAAAGTTGCCAGGTATATGATGGTCCGCTTCTCAGGAAAAAGAACCCTCCCATTCACAACTCAGCGTACGGGCCTGCTAATTCAAAGGTTTGCCTTCAACTTTGATTGAATGTAAATGAAAATGTTTTGTTGAACACTCCAGAAAACAAAGGTATTAACACACCATCTTAAAAAAATCTTTTAACAAACAGTACTTGATAACAAACTACATACCTAAATATTTCCAACAAACTACCAAAAAATACAACTGTTAAAGCAAATTTGAATCTTCATCTCGTTTAGAATATTTCGCTCATCATTAGATATAAACACGTTGGTAAAACTCCTGAACAAGTAATCTAAAACATACTTATGTTGTAATGCTCCTAAAAGCATTTAGTTGCATGCTATTGGACATTTTATACGAGGTATTTTTACAAAATTTCCAACGCCGTGCGTTACGCTGGTTGCTATGGGGTGATTGTTTTTTTCTTATTCGCCACTGCGTGTAAAGAATTGTGGGCGCCTGACTTAATTTGTATGTTTAGAACTAGCCAAAGGTAATTATTTTGGAGTCCATCAGAATTAAATTTTCAAAATGGTTAATTGACCTCATATTGATCAAGAATGGTAATTGGAACTTCTAAACACAACAATTTTATCACCCTAATGTTTTGGCGCTGATCCAGATCTTTGGTCAATGATCATTAAGTGATCATTAGGATAAAATAAATATACGTAAAAGCAGTGGAAACACTACATTAATGCATTAATACTAGGTCATTAAGAATAAAATGACACCTCATACATCCCAGCCGAAGTCAAGTGTCAGTTGGAGGTCTTAAAAAACGTTAAAAATGGTCCAACTAAGGTCACATCAAGAATTACCATGAAAAATACAGGCAATGGTAAAATCATTTACGATTGCCTTGTTTTATGTAAACCAAAATTTTTTTTAATACCGAATCAACAGTCTTATGTATTACCAAAAGGTAAGGTATTTTTTTTGTATATTCTATAATTCATTTTTTAACCGACCAATCCAATTTGCACAAAATCGTGTACTTGCGGAACTCAACAATGTATTTACGTCTCATTGGGTGCATGGATTTTAATAATCATTTCAATGTATAACACTGTTGCTTATATTTTCTAATGTTATGTTACCTTTTACATCATTCTATATTTCTTTAGACCATTCAACGACGGAACGTTAGCGGAGTAGATTTTCTGAATTTCGAGAGGAATTGGCAACTATATGTAAACGGATTTGGTGAACTGTGTGATGAATTTTGGTTCGGAAACGAGAACATTCACAAATTAACATCAAGTGGGACATATGAATTGCGTATTGAAGTAGGTGATGACAGTGGCGCAGTTTATCACGCCACATACCAATCAATGGCAATTTTAGATGAATCAAATAATTTCCAATTAAGCCTTGGACCGTATCTAGTAACACAATCAAATATAGGTAAGGAAAACACTTGTACAGATCCTAATTACCACTTTTTAACACAATTCACTATGTATATGAACTAAAATGTCCAGTACAGTATATGGCAGGGTGTTAACGTCTCTATACCGTTCCATAATATGTGAGGTTTCACCACAAAAGGAGTCGCATCTTAGGTGGGACGAAACTCAAAAAATCACCAAAATAATTTCTGAAGTCAACTTTTGAAAAATTTAGTTTTATCAATTATGAGTACTATGATTATGATGTCTGTATGTCTGTCTGTCTGTCATTCGGTCTGTCGGTCTTGTCACGCACGTTTTTGACTATTTGCGTTTTGTTCTTTCCATGCATAATTTCTGATAACCAGCATTGTATGGTTGTCACTTTAAATATATACGAGGTTTGAAACAATGTAATCATCAACTGGTAATACATTAACATTAAAATTTCGTTATAAATACACTTTTAAATGATTACTTTCCTATTAAAACTGTATACAATAATATTATTTTTGTTACTGGAGTTATGCAAATTGAGAATAACGCCTCAGGCTGCTACGCTCGGCGTATTTCGCCTCAGGCGTAGTCGTAGAATTTTGAAATTTGCATAGCAGATGATGTTAATAGTATAAAAGCAAGCACGAAACCGAACCGATTTCATTCGATTACTGATCTTGCTTGCGTAGTTTTGGATCAGTAGCCGCATTCTAATCTTCTACCCCTTTCAATTAAAACATACCATTAAAACGGTATTAATACCGTATTTTGTAAACGCCTGCGTTCTGTGTGAAAGGGAAATACGCCTATACGCCGGCTTAAATTAATCCTCCTCGGGACCTAGTCAAAATACCGTATTAATACCGTAGCAGTTTTTTGTTGATTCTTTGTGAAAGGTAAAGAGGGCGCATCGCCGTGTTACGCACTGATGCATAACAAAATAGAGGTTAAAGTCTGACGAAACAACAACAATCTCAAACGCGCGAAAAATCGACCGTCATTTTTATAATACTCCTACCGTGAGCGATCCCTTTCAGACAGGAATACGGTATTAATGCGGTATTTTGACCAGCTGCGTGAAAGGGTAAACGCCGGCGTGTTTATAGTAGGATTGCGGTTTTTTCTATGTGAAAGGGGCTTTCAATCGCCTTGTATAGGCGGTTGTAGAATAGGAATACTAGCCCGGTTTTGTTGCCTAAATAAAAGTGATGGCGTGCATTGCACGGACAGTTAGTGGCACTAACCAGCTACAGCTAATGTGCGCAGCTTTTCTTCTTTCGTCTTATTGTCGGATCGACTTGTTTTTTATATTATTTATTTATTTATTTATTATTTGGTGAGACCTCACATATGTCAACTTAAGCCTTATTTATTTATTGTATGTAGGCTTAATATATACCATTTTACTCAAAATAATTTTGGAATAATTGCTCCTGAACAATTACTTCCAGGCACGGATCCAGACCTCCGCACCGTTCGCCATTGCGAAGGTCAGACGACCTCAGATTTTGATACCTCACCACAGGGGCCCTAAGCGACCCCCGGAGCCCGAGCTTCTTCACATGGGTTGCGAAGGTCACAGTACATGTCTAGATCCGCCCCTGACTTCTATTTTCTTAAAAAATAAAGCGTAATCATGCGATTTATAATAGTAGGCCTATTTTAAAATTTCATTTCATTTCATTTATTTTGTCCAAAAAAGAAAAAAGCAAATACAATAGACAACAATAATAAAATTATATACGACTACTAAAAACACGCCAGTCTTGCTGGACTGGTTTGCTCAAAAGTAATCTAGAGCCTAGATAAACTGTCTGGGAGCTCTCCAAAAACAAGACTGAATTAAAATAAAGAACAACATACATTAGTTATTAAAATTAAATTAGTTATCCTCCGTCCATTTTGTTTTTTGGTATAAAATGTAAATGCTTCTCAAATATAATCACACTCATCCAAAAGCAATTTATTGAAAACTATGAAAGAATTACATATAAAATAAAAGATCACTTTAAAAGTCTAATTACTATTTACTATTTATTACTATTTTTTCTTCATTGTACCTAGAAACAAAACACAAACAAGAGCGACCGCTCACCAGGTCCGCGCTTCCACTGCGCCCCTTCCATTATTAAGTACTCTATAGCACTATTAGACTATACGTCACATGATTTTACGTACTAGGGTTTTTAGCAGATTTTGCAACAAAAAATTTTAAACAATATTAAGATAGACAATTTTTAATAATTAAATGTTCATCTGAACAAAAAATTTAAACAAGTAAAAAAATATAGCCAGAGCCTACTGTGATGGGAATCGCACCCATGACGTTCGCTTTTTTTAGAACGGTTATGTTCCATGATGTCTTAACCACCGAGCTACTCTTGCGCTTAATGAAATTATCAGTATTTTACTTAACTTGATAACGCGCATTTTTTCGTTTTGTGGGTCTAGGAGACACCCTGGGGTGTAACTTTTAAAAAGGGCGATGAAAGTTTGTTGGAAATGTTGTCTAATTTATGTGCACAAAATTCCAAGCATGTCCGTTCAAAACTGGCGACGCTGGATGCTTTTAAAGTTGGGTTGCAACAACACCAACAACAACCACAACAATACCATGAGTGAGGTTCTAAGGTCCGCTTCGCACGGATCTAACAATTGATGGCATACAATGGGAGACAAGAAAATAGCAGTGGTAATCAAGCTTCCCCATCTTAACACCCACCCCTTCCTGTAATAACAAAACAATAACAGTAGTGAAACTAATAAAATAAAATTCATCATTCTTCATACTCTGAGAACAATAGTTTTAAGTTATTTTACAAATAAATGTCTCAAAACAAAGAAAACAGAATAAAATTCAGATATTATAGGTGTGTTAATTTTAGAGGAACGTATTAATCAATTTACTCACTGAAAAATAATATATATATTTATCAGAATTTATTTGTTAATTTATTGGCATTACACCATTCAGTTACTTTTTTAGATTTTTAATTAAATTAACTTGATCAAGATCTAAAAAATTCCCAGTGAAAACGTTAAATGAATTTGACGTCTGCAAATAATCTGAAATGAAAATAATTGAAATAATTTGGTATTCCGTAATGTTTCAACTTTTAAATTAAAATATCATGAATAAAATTATCAAATGCTTTACTGAAATAAATTAAAATTCCAAGGGATGCTTTTGAATTATCACATTTAAATATTAGATTATTAATATGGTTAACTAACAAAATTGGGTGCTATATAACTGTCTCTTAACTTTTCTATCTTAAAAATAAACTAAAACGATGTGTTTTCAGCTGTTTCTTGAAAAATTGAGAGAAACAGACTCTAGGACAGTGGAAGAAGGCCATTCCACAACTTCGGAGCCGCAACAGAAAATGCTCTATCACCATACGATTTTTTACGAGAAGAGGGTACAGATAAAATGGTTGAACTAGATGTAGATCTAAGACCTCTAGAGCAAGTGGAAGAGCGTAGATTTATCATGTCCGAAATATTATTATATGGTGGTGATCTATTACTCCAAATTCCAGAAACAAGATTATTTTAGATAGTATAGGTAGATTGGAAATTGGATATTATTTTTAGGAAAACATATATTTACTTTTGTTCTCTTTTTTATAGTAAATGGACTGCTCTTTCCAGACTATCTGTATTCTCACCAAGGCATGCTGTTTTCAACATTCGACCGTGACAACGATATTAACCCAGATGGCCACTGTGGAAAATACGGCGGTTGGTGGTATAATAGGTGTTACTCTTCTAATCTTAACGGTTATCCAACTGAATTCTTCTGGGACTACTACGGCATAAAAATGAACCTAACATTTTCAGAAATGAAAGTGCGAAGGATTTCCTAATATATCATCAGTTCAGATCAGATATAAAAACACTTTAATTGTTGTATTTTAAATATATTATACTGGTAATTTTGTTTCGAAAAGCTTTTAATACTACTAGCACTACTTGTACCTTCATATATAATTGTACAAACGAAAGTTCGAGACATTTTCTGATTATAAACATGAAATGAAATAAAATTTCAGGAGTTATCCAAACGATATGTTAAATTCGATTTAAGAACATATTTTAGATGGAAGGTTTACAAAAAGTATGTAGGAATAAGCCTAGGCCTAATCTTCACAGGGTTTTTATACTCATAATCATAATCAGGGGCGGAACCAGGATTGAGATTTAAGGGGGATTAAATGCCGATTTCGTTTTGACAAGCCAAAAAACTGATTTTATATTAAAAGATCGACTTATCCTGAACTTTTTCCCCCAGGAGTCTCCACATACAGCCACTATGCATCTATTTTTACTATTACGTTGTCATTATTTAAACCAAAAAAATAAAATTTATGTAACGAAACCTCAAAAAACTTTTGATTGATTTTTTTTAAACACGTGATATTGTTCTTTTCCTATTATAGCAGCATTCCAGCAGCTACAATACAGGTTTCTTAAACAAAGATGGGCTATCATAGGATTTTTTTTTTTCATTATAAGTGCTATATATGAGCCATTATGGTGGATTTTGTGTGGGCTCTTATCTTTTTCTTTTTTTTTTTGGATGAAGATTAGTCACTCAGAAACAAACATGCAATTTCCAGCCGGAAAAACAATTATTTCCGCTCTCTACTTTTAAGCGATTTCCTTTTTAAGAGTACAGTTTTTTGAAGAAATTACACAAACGGAAAGAGTGCCGGAATTCTGAGATAATCTTGGCCTTTTTAAATTCTTTTTTTTTTTTGTTTTGATGTTCGTTTTTGGGTGACCGTCTAGAGCAGGCCTGCCGTACAGTTCCTTTGCTAGTTTTCTTTTTTATGGATTAGAAGATGTATTGTCACCTGGAAAAAATGACAACAAATTAATTTTGAAATTGACTTGCTTAGTTTGAAGAAATGTATAAATTATGGTCATTCCACCCGGGGTTAGAAACTTTAAACATTTTTTACCCTTGCTTTGCATTATTGCAATGCTTAAAATGAGCAAAGATCCATGGGGAGGCTGGGGGCCTCTGAGATTTTGATATTTTTTTAGTGTAAAAATCGTAGTAAACAGTTTTTAAATGCAGTCATTTCTATTCTCAAGTTCATAACTTTGATGCTGCTTTAATTTGAGAGAGAGTTGGTTTCAAAAGTAATGGTTATGGCTTTTTGTCATTTTTGGTTGACAATGTATTTTTAGGGTTCAAATATATAGATGCACCAATTGTCCATGAATTGTAATGTCATGTTTTTTTTTCTTGTCATGGTTTACAAAGGTATTTAATTTTGTAATTAATATTGTAATTAATATGTTATGTGCCGTATGTATTAGATGAATAGTGGAAATAAATTTAAAAAATAATTTTAAAAAAATGAATACAATTTTCTGTTCAATTTTAGCGGGGCTTAAGCATGTTAACCCCCCCCCCTCCAACCCCCTCCGCCACTGATAATGACCATAATCATGAATTTTATTCATCCTCATAATGAAAAAAATACATTGCTCGTCTTAAAACTCACTTAAAGCGGTAAAAATAAAACAACACTTTAAAACTGGATAAAATTGCAATGAACGGGAGTCAGGTACTGTCCCTACCTAGCCGCTTAGGGAGGCCTACAACAAATGGAAAAGAGGAGTGATTGTGGCAATGAATTAGATAAGGCACGTTTATAATAGGCGGCTAAGTAGGTGCCTTCTCTGCTGGCCAGTGAGCGAGAGTGACTGACGTGACCTTTCAAAGTCAAGTGTTTTCACATGACAAGTTGAGTGCCCACCCCCAGTTGAGTGCACCCCCACACCCTCCCCACATTATTTTAACCACGTCTCCCAATTAAAGTACGGGCCAAAAAGTAGGGCGACCACTACCCCATTTTTTAGCTTGCCAAATTGAAATTGGGGAACACGCTCACCTCAATCAGAATAGTGCGTACCGCCTCTCCCAGATGAATCCCGGATCCATCCCTAAATTACTTACTTAATAATCGGACGAGTTACAAACGTCTGCCTGTCACGTACCTCCATAGCAATACAGTATTTTAACAACCCTCTAGAGTTGGTTTCCTTCTTGTATAAAATTTTTAATAAAGATAATAATAAAATCACCATAAAAATAATAAAAACATAATTTTTAAAAAAAAACATCCATTTATGTTACACGTTTTATTTGTTACAAGTCATCAGGATGGTAACAGGGAAATAACTGTAGATATAATCAATAGTCCAGGGTATAGGGCTTAGTTTTATAAATAAAAACTACAGTAGGGCATACAAGAATAAATACAAGCGTTCCATAGGCAAAATATCAGTTTAGTATTTGGAGGGGTTAGTATTTTGAGGGGACAGTGAGTACCTTGTTTTTAACAAAAATTTGCAACTTTCTGGATAAATATGGTAACTTATCCTACGGTGGTTTTGTGGGCTTTTGTTATTCTACAAACATTTGTATTCGGTATGTGTTACATTTTAACCTTATTTAATTATCAATCAACATTAATAGTTCATCTATTTTAAACTTTGTACTTTTTGCAGATGAAACTATTATGTATGCCATATATATTATTTGATGATTTGAACTGTGATTTGTTTTTAATACTGGACTGCAGCCGTGGAATAACGTCGCGGAGTCAGAAGTTTCTTGTGGACACTGATTTGTGTGTTTGCAACAAAGAGCCCTCTCTCACTCATCAGCATACATCAAATTAAAAGTAAGGTAAATCCTGAAGGCTCATATGACTGGAGCTTATTTCCAGTTTCTGTAGCGTGAAGAGGATGAGAGTACGATACTCTCCCTGGATGGGACGATAGTCCATAGCAGGTTACTTCCCAGCAATTTACCGGTACCCATCGTACAGCTGGATAGTCTGAAGCAATGTGAGTAAAGTTCGTTGCTCAGGTGCACAAGCAACTGGCGTGAGTTTCGAACCACCGACATCTCAATTGGGATTTTGAACCGCAACCGCTGCGCCAACTGCTCCCACTATGCATCAAATTGGTATGTTCTAAATCTCTTTTATGTTAGTAAGTTTGTAGTGTAAGCTGTTTAATCATTAGCTGTATAAATTGTGTAATCTTGTCAATCATATAATTCTGTAATAAAATCAAGAAAGGTAATTTTTGTAATAAATCATTCGTTTTTGTTAAAGCTATTTCTGTCATTTTGGTGCGATTTAATCTAGTATGAATTGTAACAAAACCAACTTGATTCTTTTTAATCATAAAAATGTTACAGACTCATTTGTTATAAAAATTGATAATAATAATATAATTAATCGTGTCAATGAAACTAAATTCCTTGGTGTTACTTTAGATGATAAATTGTCTTGGAATCCGCGCCGCATTAATGTTGCAAATATTTATGAATACTGTTTTCCACAAACCCTTCTTTTATCATCGTATAACACTCTAATGTTACCGTATATCAATTACTGCAATATTGCATGACTACTTCAGTTCACGTTGACTGCCAGCGACGAGTATACTCGTCAAAAACAGTGTACCTTTATAACGTTGCTCACGACACATGCGTAAAAAGTAAACTTACAACCTCTTTAGGGGTAGTTCAGGGATGATACCCCTAGACGATAATGTTGAAATAACTTTCGTTTGTTTGTTGTGTTTTATTGCAGGCAGTTTAAAAGATTCCAAAGTGTTCTGGCACCCTTAATGCAAGCGAGTAAACTTGTCACTGATAACAATCGTATTTCCAGTGCAAGCGAGTAAACTCGCCACTGGCGTAGGCAAGGACATTTCTTTCCCAGTGCCAACTACGAGTATACTCGTCACCTAATATTTTCCCGCCAAAATATTAGACACCATATTTTCATGATATGTGACTAAATAAAACCTTAAAAAATTATATTTGTACATGTAAACCTGTTCTGGCACACGAGAACAAAACAGGAAAATGGGTCTGGCAGTCAACGTGTTAATAATTTTTATTTTATTTTTATGTCCTTGGACAAGTCTTGAAGTTACGCCTATTGACAACATCTTCAAACTACAAAAACGTGCTCTTAGAATTTGTGCAGGGACATCTCGTTTATCCCATACGCCTTGTTCTATCAATTTAATATTTTCAATGTTTTCGATCTGAACAAAAATACAAAATTATATTTGTATGTATCGTTTCAAAACCCATACTTTACCATCATGCAATTATAATATATTCTCCAAATCACAATGAGATACAGGGGCGGATCCAGGATTGAGATTTAGGGGTTTTAAATTGCAATTTTGGTTTTGACAAGCAAGAAAAAAACTTATTCTCAGCCGGGTCATTTTTAGGGGCTTAAGTCTGTTAAGCCCCCCTTTAATCCGCCACTGAGATACACATGACGATTACACAAGTTTTGCTAAAAGTAATGCTTTATTCGAAAAATATTAATCTTCTCTTAGAAAAAAAAAATAATTATTTTATAACTGCCCTAAATAATTATGGAACTCTCTAGATATTCTTTTGAAGTCCTTAACTAGTACTCACTCACTCCTTCAAATACAACCTCAAAAAGTATCTGATCAAGGAATATGGCAGCTAAGCCTTTTGTTGCTGTTAGAATTCCCGGATCCACCCCCACCGTATTACTAGTACTTCTTAATCAATTAATCAGACGAGTTAAAAACGTCTGCCTGCCACGTTTAAAAAAACAGTAATTACATTAATCTTACTTAACTCCATATCTTCTTTATGTCCTGTAATAAAGTAGTTAATAACCCTCTAGAATTGGTTTCCATATTGCATGTTATTTGTGATAAAGATAAACTACCATAAAAATAATGAAAACATACTCAAATAAAAGACATCCATTTATGTTACACGTTTAATTTGTTGCAAATCTTTAGGTTAATGGTAACATGAAAATAACAGTAGAGATAATCTAAAAGGAATTCAGTAATGGCATTGATCTTACTTATTTGTGATAAAAATAATGAAATGACCATAAAAATAATAAAAACATTAAATAAAAAACATCTATTTGTGTTACACGTTTAATTTGTTACAAGTCATCAGGTTAATGGTAACATGAAAATAACAGTAATAATAATCAATAGTCAAATGTATAGTTTTATAAATGAAAATGCAATAAAAAGGGCAATTTTAGCTTTGCAAATTACAGTATGGCATGAAGTACAAGAATAAATACAAGCGCTTCATAGTCAATAGCCTCAGTTTAATGTTTTGAGAGGACAGTGAGTACGTTGTTTTTACCAACCATTTACAACTCTCTCGATAAATATGCTAACTTATCCTACGGTGGTTTTGTGGACTTTTGCTATTCTACAAACATTTGTATTCGGTATGTGTTATATTTTTAACCTTATTTAGTTATTAATCATCAACAAGAGCGCATCTATTTTAAACTTTGTACTTTTTGCAGATGATACCAATATTTTTTATTCGTAATCAAAATAAAACCCATCTTGTCAAAACTATTAATTTGAAATTGACTAAAGTATCAACTTCGTTTAAGCTAACTATCTCTTAATATTTCTAAAACCAACTTTATTCTTTTTAATCATAAACATATTACAGACTCCTTTGTTATAAAAATTGATAATAACATAATGAATCGCCTTAATGAAACTAAATTCCTTGGTGTTAATTTAGATGAGAAATTGTCTTGGAATCCGCACCGCATTAATGTTGCAAATATTATTTCAAAAAATATTGGTATCGTGAATAAATTAAAATACTATTTCCCACAAAACATTCCTTTATCTTTCAATTACTGTAATATTTATTGTTAATAAGTTTCATTTTCTATGACCTTGGAAAAGTCCTAAAGTTACGCCCATTGACAACATCTTCAAACGACAAAAACGTGCTCTTAAAATTTGTGCAGGGACATTTCGTTTATCCCATATTAGAGCCTTTGTTCTATCAATTTAATTATCTCATTGTTTAACCTGAGCAAATTACAAAATTATATTTTTATGTTTCGTTTCAAAAACCATACTTTACCACCATACATTTATAATTTATTCCCGATCCCCAAATTACAATCAGATACACATGACCACACACAAGTTTTGTTAAAACTAATGTTTTATTCGAAATATAATACATCTCTTATTATTATTATTATTATTACTATTATTCATTCATTCATTTATTTGGTCAAAATCATCTTACAATATTGAGAACAATACAATAATACAGTAATAATACAAAT
>JAOTQE010131830.1:0-12072 GCA_025631205.1 Nesometra sesokonis
TAACACTTGTATTAGAATTTATATATAATATAATATTATATTATATAATATAATATAATATAGTATAGTATAGTATAGTACAGTATAGTATAGTATTGTATTGTATTGTATTTGTATTTGTTATTGTTATTGTTATTGTATTTGTTATTGTATTTGTTATTGTATTTGTATTTGTTATTGTATTTGTATTTGTTATTTGTATTTGTTATTGTATTTGTTATTGTATTTGTATTTGTTATTGTATTTGTATTTGTTATTGTATTTGTTATTGTATTTGTATTTGTTATTGTATTTGTTATTGTATTGTATTGTATTCTAATACAAGTGTTAAGCAAAAAATATCCATTATTTTGGCCTTTGAACATTAAAAATAGAATTTTATATTTCATAATAAATAGGCCTATTAATTAACATTAATAGTCAAACCTTTATATCTTCATATGGGTACAGCAAAACTGACAGTAGTCTTAAATTACTCAAAATATGTATTTATATTCATTTGAATAGAAATATTATGCGAAAAATTACAAAAAAAACATTTTGAACTTTGATATGTTATTTCAGTGAAACATTAAAATTTGGTCCAGTGGTTTCTAACATCATCAGATTGTTGACGATGCATGTTCCCGGCAATCGGGGTTGTTGCGGGGTCTGGCCAGGCGAAACCATGTTGATAAGACATATCCATATCATGAAGATCATGGGCTTCTGGTGTTGTTACCAGGGAACGTACATCTTCGGCCACATGTTACTAAATTTATTATTTTTTTTTTCTAAATTATGGGTCAAATGTCATATTGATGGTTTCTGGTCAGTTTTTTACCAAATTATTTAAAAAATAATTATGAATGTAAATAGGCCTATATGGTATATCCTGAGTAATTTGAAATCAAGAGTGTTTTACTGCAATTAAACTAATTTTGCCAAGTAAATTAGGTAAACGTTTACTAAACTATGGGTCAAAAGTCAAATACAGTAATTTCTGGTCATTTATAGATGAACATTTCATTAAAGCAAATATAAACCTGTATTTTCTGAATGAATGGAAACCAAAATTAAGACTTTGGGACGAGTGGTTTACAAGATATGAATTATTCTTTGACCACCCTAAACCAATTTTTGAAGTCAAATTCTCTGGACCTAAAAGTGCATACAAAAGTTGATCTAGCTACTAGAGAAACCACTATGTGTTGAACATTTTCTGTACTGTATCGCTGTCCAGTTACCCACAGTAATGTTTCCAGGTTTTAAATGCAAGCATCAGTCACGAACAATTTAATTAACCAGAGACCTGACGTCTAGCTAAAAAGTAATGTATTAGGCCCAACCCTACCTTACTATATTCAAGGATTGAGAATGATAAGCTTCTGCCATCAGTTCATTTTTAAGTTCCGATGCGGTGTTCTTTTCTTTGAACTCGCCACTTTAATTGAAACTCGCTTTACTGTTTCAACTTTTACAGTAATAAAGTTCACTTCATACTTAAACCAGTCTTGATTCAAGCTCGCCAACAGATATTTGTTATTCCGACTCTAATTGGACGGTGATTCGCAGCATTATAATTATTTTGATTTTGATAATTAATACTGTAGTAAATTGTGGTAATTTTATGCTGTTACAATTCACCAGAAGTTTGACTGTTTGTTTACAATAACATCTTGACTACAGCACATTTTTCCTGATGCTCACTACAATACAACCATATCATTTAATTCTGCTCTACAAAGTTTTTCAGATGGCTATGCATTATAATCCCAGTTGATGCTAAAGTCTTCAATTATACATCTTAACAATTACGTTTATTGAAGCCACTAAATATTACTCGCTTTTAAGTTGGACTATCACCATCTTATTCAAGTTTAGCAGTTATCCACTTCTACTACTTCTTACACTAAATTGTGCTTACGCACAACATTGCCTGTGTGATCTTCGCATTTTCAAGTTTAATCATGGAAGCCTTTTATTGATTACAATCTCCAATTCATTAAGAAACATTTACACATTCCTCATATTCGTTCGTTCGTTTCATCCTCTTCTGTACGGATTAATAATTTTGTTCAGAACATTATAGAATAGTAACTACTGTAATTATTTTAAACTGTATCTGTTAAGATTCCATTTTCATTGAATGCCAGAATTCATTGTCCGATATTTACAGTAAGTAGTTTTATTGACCTGTGGTGATTGCTTGTTACAGTCATGTATTGTCATCATACATGATTAGGATTTTATGCCAAAATGAACATAAGTGAACATGAATGTATTGTAATTAACTGGTTTATAGACATGAACATTTAACTCGTAAACTATTCTCATTGCTTGTTTACATTTACTCACAAAATGTTTTGTCTATTGATAATTACATGTACACAACACCTAATAGTGTGTGTTATTATTAGTGTTCAGTATCTGATATGCATATTGTAATTCATTCATTGATAAGAGTTAATGTAATGGGCTTCTTTAGAAAGACGCATGGTATACCATTTCAAATAGGTCCTTTGAGTGCTGTCTGAATTTGTCTAATCTCTGCCATGTATTGATTTCACGACAGGAATAATACTTTACTATTAATTGATATAGTCCTGGAGCCAGGGCTCATTTACTTTCAAAAAATAAAAATTTAGCAAAAAATGACAAATTGTAATGTTTTTCTCCAAAATCTGTATCGATATCAAAATCCCATGTGCATGAATTTGATATCATCTAATAGAAAATTTAATAAGCTTTCATATGATATATAATTTGGCTATATTTGATATACTCTATGTACATTATTTTGCAATTTATGATTTTATAGTGAAATTGACCTTAAATGACCTCTGACCTATTCGTCCAGCAGTTATGACCCATCAGACTCCCGTTTCCAACGCCCCCTCATGATGACCTTTCCAAAAATACCAAGTAAACATCTTGTCATTTTCTGAAAGTAAATGGGCTCTTGCTCCCCGGACTAATACAGTCCTATTTTGGTGTACATCCAAAACATTTGGTTTGTATTTGATATTTGAAAATAGGGTACTGTACTGTTAAAATGCCTTAAAATATTGTTTTACAGTCTTAATACGAAAACGAATAACTTTTATTGCAATCTGAATTCAAATTGAAGTTTAACTATATGGACAATGAAATATAAAAATATATAAAATATAAGATTATTGTACAGTATCTTGCACTGTCATTAGAATTTTTACGATAATTTTTATTGAGGTAACCAACATTTTTTTTCTGCTAATTCATAAATATCATTCGATTTTAAGAGGGCGTATAAAAAAAGTTTAAGAGGGAGAAAGAAAAAGTAAGTCAAGCCATGGCATACATGCGCCCTTGGGAACGACAGCATGTATGCGTCCTCGGGAACGACAGCATGTATGCGCCCTCTGGAGGCATCCGGCCTCTCCTACAATCATGGCCACCATCATGGTTACTTGGTTAACATGTGTTCGTCAATAAATGTCTACTCCGTACTTGGGGTCCGTTTGTGTTCTTTCGTGTTGGTGTTTTCCAAATTATGGCGTTTATCTTAAAAATCAAATATTTAAGTGACACACACACACACATCCCAGGTGATTACTATAGTTCTTTATGCATGCATTGCATGCATAGGAACTAAAAAAAGAAAAATTTCATACAGAAACACAGCTAATAAAGAAAAAGATCCTTATCCACAATTATTGTGGATCAGCTAAAAAGAATTCGTACAGAAACAATATCTGATCCGCTATGTAGCAGATCAGCTGGGACAGGTGGACAAAGGTTAGGAACTAAAAAAAGAAAAAGATTTCATACAGAAACACAGCTAATAAAGAAAAAGATCCTTATCCACAATTATTGTGGATCAGCTAAAAAGATTTCGTACAGAAACAATATCTGATCCGCTATGTAGCAGATCAGCTGGGACAGTTGGACAAAGGTTAATATGGTATCATAGCTTAAATATATGTATAAACCACATTCTAAAGATTGAGCTACATGTTCTGTTTTCAATATTCATGTTATCGTAATTTTTAAAATACAGAATAGATGTCAATAAATAATAATAAATAATATATTTATCATTATTAGGTCATACACAATTTACAATGGAGGAGCTTTATTTGCTTCAGAAGCAAAATGATGAACAAACATCCAAGGATGATTTGCAAGACCAAAAAAATAACACCAGCATTGAGCAAAAACCTAACAAAGTACTCAACTTCTTTAACAAGGCTGCAGATGAGTTAGCTATAGGTGCAAAGAAGACCAAAGTAAACATTGAGAAGCTTGAACTGAAACTAAAACAATCACCCAAACATTCTCCAGTTCCAGAACGGAAGGGATCTGTGACCACAGGAGACGAACAGGCAGAATTAAATAAGAAACCAGAAACTCCTACAGCTGACCTGTCAACAGAAGTCTTAGCAGCTAAATTTAATGAAGTAGCAGGAAGCCAGTATCATATCACCAAAGATTCCAATGTGAATGATAGTAAATACACTTTAGACAATGATAACATTGAGAAGATGACAAAACCACAAGTTGAAGTGAATTTTGAAGAAATTGGAAAAGAAAATTTTGAAGATGAGCTTGTTTATAGTGGGGAAAAAAAGAAAAAAAAGAAAAAGAAAAAAGGTAAAATAATAAAATTATTTTTCAAATGATTATGCCTTCAATGTCTAATATAGTTAGTTAGTTCAAAGTAATTTTATTGATTAAACATAGAAGGTAAAATTTAATTTTTTTTCTTGGACTGAATATTAGACATAGAAACTTGAACAATTAAAGTATTGAATTGTACAAAATATCAAGAACATCAAAGTATTAAAAATATTTAAAATGGAATACACGAAAAACAATAAACTAGATTTGAACCCGTTATTCTAACGTGTTAACTGATCGCATGATGAAGTTACAGATTTCAGTTAGCTATAACCTTCAGGAGTTGACATAAAATTTGATGTTCACTTTCTGTAAATCCACATTTGCACTGTGATGACATAATCGAAAATGAATGGCATATTTCTCGTAGAGAATTACATCATCTACGACATATCAAAATTTTGAAGAATATCAACTGCTGCTGTAATTATCAAGCTCACATTAATATGGAAAATGTTATGCAATTTTTTTTTTAAACCTGTTTGTTTAATTCAGATGACAAAATGGTGACGTCACAATGTACAATCCATCTCGATAACTCAGGATAGGCCTTCCAATGAAAAGTTCTCTATAAGAATCAGCTAATTGTTCATATTGTAGCAAATAAAAATTTATTTAAATTTTCATAGATTCGAAAAAATTACAATCCTACGATGTATATTTAAGGGGTTATCGCCCTGGCAACGAGGCCTAATTAAGCTAAATTCGGCCACAAAAGAAATAAACAAACACCCCCAAGGGAATGTCACTACTAAAATGACATCATTATTTGGCTAATTAAAATGATAATTATTACAGTTATAAGCAATAAAAAATGTTTGTATATCATCATTACCTGTAATACAATATCAATCAACAATTTGTAGAGTGAGAAAACGTTTATTTTGCCTTAAATCATGGTGTAATATTTCACACAAATTAGCTAATCACATGATTTATCGGTCCTGCTGGCACAGCCACTCTCCTGGAGCTCAGTGGAGCATGGACATGATCGGCGTGAACTGGCCAATCAGCGTCATTCCCTCAAAATCGCTGAAGCATAGATGCGTGATCGGGTGACCTGATCGAATCTGATTGGATAATGATGACCTAAATAATGTTTTTTTTTTAATTTCTGTAGTGGAGCCTCTTTGAAAAATGTCAACAATGGAAAATTCACATTATTATTTTGGCACTACTAGATATTTTAAATAAAAAAAAAACGATATTTAACTTGAAAAAATATTTGTGAGGAGTGCAAACAATAAGACCCAGAGACATATGTGAAGAATAGTTTAAACGGGTTCCCGGGATTGATTTTTCGGGGCTTCGGTACAGAAATGACGTTGAAAAGGGAATTCCTCTGCCCAAAGTGATTCATGTTTTATTTTTAGCGTACTTACGCACAATTTTTTAGGATTGATACGTCATTAAAACACCGGAATTTTCAATGATAGGTAAATATATTTGATAATATTAAACAGTGATTAATTTTTGAAATAGACTTAGTTTAATAGTTGAGAATCAGCAGTTTATAGCAGTTTTGAAGGGATTTTCCTTAGTAATTTGTGCACGTGCCATCACATCCTCATCTCCCAAGACCCGTTGTGGCAAGTGTGGCACCAATTATGGCGACGATGGTTGGGTACTCTACTCATAATATCATACCTACAGGTCACATGCTTTCAGAATGTGAAATAAAATTTGGGGGTCACCATGAATTCTAAGGAGCTATCACTGGTTAAGATATTCATATTTTTAGCATAATTTCATAGTTTATTGCCAAAATTGTGCACACGGATGTGTAAGTCTGATGCGCACGTACAGTTTTCAGATTGTCTCTAAAATACTGTAAACCTATAAATTTTTGCGGCCTTAAATTTTCGCGATTTCACGATTTGAAACATTTCACGGCCTTTTATTTTTGTGATGGGACATTTTAATAAAGACAATTTCACAGCCTTTTATTTTTGCGATGGGACATAATGTCACATTTTAATCAGTACAATTTTTGCGATTTTGATCTTTTATTATGTTGCAAACAATGACTGTTAATTGTTCATAAACATATTTTTGATTGAAGATGATGATTTTATTAGTTTTTAAAATTATAAAACTTGTCCTTGGTGACAATGTCGAAGCCTAGTCCCGATCCACATACCTGTATGAGTGAATGATTTTCCTATTTATCTAGCAGGTCTCACAATCCTTACGTGTTGCCTACAATCGAGCGAGTATCTTAGGCCCCACCAAGCTAACTTAGTAGGCCAATTTCGCAGAAAAATTCCAGGATTTTATTCACCCATTCCCACATAGAATTCCAGCCCTCCATTAGACTACCATCATTTGTTGATCATTTATGGAAAAAGACTGTCTTAGATCTGGGCTTAGTTTAAAATCACTTTTCATTTGCCCATGTGTTAATGAAATGACAACCATCGACCTGAAAAGCGAAGCGACCCGGATGTATAGCGCCACCTTTTGCTCATTTCTAAGAAGTATGGCTGCGCCCACATTTGAAATATTTTCTCTAAAAATACGGAGTTGTTTATCGATAATAAGGAGATGTTGGAGCCATAATTCATATAGGAGATATGTAGTGTATGTAGACATGATGTTTGTTTACTTGGATTCTATAGCACGTTGCGCGTATTGCTATAGTAACCCTCTCCTTGTACGATGATAGTGGCGACCTAGGTTAGTTAGTTAGTAGTGGAGTGGCGCTGTAGCTTGGTGGTTAGCATGCTTGCCTTCCAATCCCGAGGTCCTGGTTTCAAACCTGGCTGAACGCTAGGTTGGTTCCCACAACTTAACAACGGCACTCCCTAAGCCTCATTATGAGACTTGGTTTAGAAAGCATGGCGTAGATCTCCTCCTGTAAGTGGCGAGTAAAACTTGCTGTTGGATGTGACACCAAATAAATAAATAAATAAATAAATAATATAAATAGTTCCAAACAAGTGTTTATTAAAGTTAATACCATTCATTGATTACTGTCTCTACGAGTATTATTTGTATGTACGAACCCATACAGAACTCCCAACACGACACTGGCGATGAGAATATAACGTACAATAATACAGAGAAAAGAAAAATTAATAAAATAAGTACACTGGAACTTTGGAAGCTAGGCTAGAAGAAACATTTATTCAATGAACGAAAGACGTAAGTACACAAATGCATACACACAAACGACGCTGCACAACGACAGCAACGCCCAGCTCAAGAATTTTATGTGAGGAATTTAATGTCAATGATGGGGACATAGACACTTATGTGGAAAGCTTAGATTAATATTTTATTGCATTAGAGATAGATGATGAAGCTAAGAAAAGAGCAGTTTTATTGAGTAGTTTAAGCGACGCTGGATACACAACGATACGTGATTTGTGTTTTCCCGATAAACCTAGTACAAAATCATATGATACAATTAAGACGATGCTCAAGCAGCATTACAAACTTACTCGAGTAACAATTTCTGAACGATTTATATTCAGGAACACAAAACAAACACCTGGACAGACTATTTTACAATTTGTTTCACACTTAAAAAAGAAAGCGATACATTGTGGTTTCGAAGGGGAAGCATTGGAAAATGCCTTGCATGACCAGTTTGTGTGTGGGCTGATCAGCCCAAGCATTCTAAAGAAACTATTGACAAAGAACCATACGTTCAAGGAAGCTACGGACATAGCCATAGCATCAGAGGCAGCAACGGCGAATATGAAAAGTTTGGCTCACGAGGTGGACAAACCGATCCACCATGTCACGACGAAAAAGTCTGCGAAACTTATCAAGCGTCAAAACAAGCACGGCCGCAGAAATGCGACCGCTGTGGTATGACCAATCATACTAGAGACAAGTACAACATGTACTACATGTTTTAAATGCAATAAACGAGGACATTTAAAATCTGAATGTCGATCAACCAAACCTAGTCACGGAGGGAAGTCAACAAAACAAAATAAACCAAAATTTGTTAAACAAGTAGCATCATCAGGTATGGACGATAGTAACGAAAATTTTGTTGATTCAGTATTTTGTGTAAACTATAAGCAGAACAATTTTGTACCTGCAATAACGGTAAAGATGCAAGGAGATAATGTAGATACTAATTTTGAAGTAGACACGGCGGCAGCAGTATCGATAATTAGCTTCAATGATTACGAAGATAAGCTTAGCCATCTACCATTAAATCCAGTAAAATGCACTCTACACGCATACACAGCTACTGAGCTCGAGGTGGCAGGTAAACTTCAACGGTGGTTTATAACAATCAAAGAAACACTCTTCTATTAATTGTAGTTAAAACGCAACGCTGTAACACACCACCCTTACAGTTGGACTGAAAATCATTGTTTTCACCATCAGTAGCACAAAACTCAATTACAGTAGTTGACGATATTGGTCACTCACTCAAGCAAACGTTCCCGGAAGTTAAGGGACACAAAGCGACATCACATAACGTAACTCCTAAATTCTGCAAAGCACGAAACATGCCATTTGCGTCGTCCCGCAGTCGAGGAAGAGTTAAATCGAATGCAAGATGAGGGAGTCATGTATCCAGTAGACTTTAGTCAGTGGCCATTTCCAGTTGTCTGCATCCCAAAGGCCAATGGCAGGGTACGCATATGTGGAGATTACAAAGTAATGGTAAACCCCAGGTTAAATTGTGACCAATATCTAATTCCTACACTAGAAGAAGTATTCACAAAGCTAGGAGGAGGAAAGCGATTCTCGAAGTTCGATTTGAAATGTGTATACCAACAATTAGTTTTAGAGGAACAAGCACAAGAATTGGTGACGATTAACATGTACCGCGGACTATATTGATACACGAGGTTACCGTTTGGAATTTCTTCGAGTCCAGCCATATGGCAGCGATTCATTGAAAAAGTGATATCAGGACTTAAAGGAACATGTGTGATAATGGTTAGGACTAGTTCACTATCATGCGTCATGCTTTTGGGTAGTAAACCATGAACATGGAACGACGAATGCAACAAGGCATTCAATGACGTAAAGCAAACTATTAGCGAAGACACATTGTTGGCACATTACGACCCATTAAAGGGAATAGAACTATATACAGACGCATTACCATACAGAGTGGGAGCAGTCATTTGCCACGTAAACCGATAGCATATGCATCGCAAAGCCTGCATATACACTAAAAGAACTATGCCCAAATAGATAAGGAAGCTCTAAGTATCATGTTTGGACTTCAAAAGATTTAGATCCTACTTATATGGAAGGAAATTCACAATACGAACCGATCAAAGCCACTTGAGCATATTTTAGGACAAAAATCAGCGACCCCAACATTAGCAGCACAAAGGTTACAGTGATGGGCAATCATACTATCAGCATTTGACTACGAAAACAAAACGTAATTGCCGACGCAGGCTTACGTCTTCCAGAACCAGGAAGCGGGTATGAGAACGACACGGTATACAACATTGCCGGACGAAAATTGGACAGTTTGCCAGTTACGAGCACAGACGTTCGAAAACATACCAAAACAATCCGCTGTTGAGCAAAGTGCTCCATATGACACAAACAGGCTTATGGCAGCCTGGCAGCAACGATATAAAGCCATTTATAAACTGAAAAGAGGAGTTAAGTGTAGAAAAGGACTGTTTGTTATGGGATACAGAGTTGTAATCCCACCAGAGGAAGTTCTCGAGGAGCTACCTTGTGCTCATCCTGGAATTGTAGGCATGAAGGAGGTTGCACAAAGTCATGTCTGGTGGCCCCAGATAGATTTAGACATTGAAAGAATGGTGAAGCATTGTCAAGCATGCCACCAAACTCACAGACGACCAACTGTAGCACCAATGATGCTTTGGCTTTGGCCAAATCAGCCATGGACGCGAATACACATTGATTATGCTCAGAAAGTTGGGGCGGATCCAGTATCCGCCGAAAGGGGAGGGCGCACTTTTAAATTCCGGGTGGGCGTGGTTCTTACGTTTTTCCTGACGAACAAAAAAAAGGTCACTTCCCCTATTTTGGTGCTCTGGTGCCGTATTTTAGTCGTATTTTGGGTTTTTGTTGTAAATTTTGGACCCGGCGCACCTAATATCAGGGGGGGGGGGCGCAACTAGGTTTTGACGATAATAGGGAGGCGGCCCCCTAAATCCGCCCCTGGAAAGATAAGCGAAATTATTTAGACTCGCATTCTAAATGGCCTGAGATTATTCATATGAACAGTACGACCAGTACAGCGACTATTAAAGTGATGAGAGAGTTGTTCAGTAGATACGGTTTACCGATGCAACTGGTAAGCGATAATTTCATTAGCGACGAATTTGAATTGTTTTTGAAGCAAAACGGGGTGAAACACATAAAGGTTGCACCTTACCATGCCGCGAGCAACGGAGCTGCGGAACGAATGGTCCAATCTTTCAAAAGATCATTAACCGCCAGCCGTGCAAATGGGAAAGATTTCCAACAATGTTTGGACAGATTTCGTTTATCATATCGCAGGCCAAAACACGCAACTACAGGACAAACACCAGCGAAGTTGTTTATGAACAGAGAACTATGGATGCGCGTATCACTCTTACACCCAAGTACAGAAACTACAGTACAAAACAAAGTGATCAAAAGTTAAACCACGATAAAACAAAGAATTTACGAGAGTTGTACCCAGGGGAGAAAGTATTGGTAAAGGACTTTCGTCAAGAGGATAAGTGGTGGCCGGGGACCATACTTGGGCGCACGGCTCCCAAATCATACCTAATTAGCATGGATGATGGCAGACTATGGAAGAGACATATCGACCAATTAAGAGCGATAGACGGCGACACAAACGCAAATAATACGCTTCCATCCCAAACTTTGAAGCGGCTTCATGCGATAGACCCAAAAGTTCCAACACCGATGAGAGCGAAGCGATTGTGAGTGATAAGCAAATTAGTGAAAATCAAACGATCATCACCAGGACAGCCGATAGGAAAACGTATCAATTTTGTTACCACCCGAAGTTATTCCAAGACATTCAGGGCAACTTCGAAAGAAGCCTGTGCGTCTCATCGAAAGTATATAGACTTTGTTGAACGAACATTTTTGTTAAATGTTAATTACTGTTTTAAGACATGGTTAATGGTGAAAAAGTCAATATAATTAAAGTTACAATGATATACCATTCATAACAGTAACAGGATAAGAATGATCTAAAATATATAAGTGGTAATGGAGAATAAGAATAAATCATTACATGATTTGATTAACAAAAGTTTAAACAAAGTTAAAATGTTAATATTACTTGAGATAATTCCTTTATAATTATATTAATAAGTTAAATGCCGAATAATTGTTCATGGTAAGGAAGGAGGAGTGTAGTGTATGTAGATGCATGATCTTTGTTTACTTTGCCTAAGTCGACTGTGCATAAGTCGATTATTCGTCATAGTCGAATATATTTCCATGCCACTTTGTTTTTCCTATACT
>JAOTQE010131841.1:0-12072 GCA_025631205.1 Nesometra sesokonis
ATGTTAGTGCAATATGTATTATTTTTTTTAGATTTATTCATAAGCGTTTTTATATATTTTACAATGATTTTTATATTTTTAATGCAATTCATTTCAGTCTGTAACTGCCGATTTGTATAGATTTTTTTATACCTAAATAAATAAATAAATACAAATAAAAAGAAACACAAATTTCAGAATTAAACAAATAATGTAGGAATATTTTATATACATAAAACAAAATAATAAGTGACATAACATAAACGTCAATACAAGAGAAAAAAATTATTAATTTATACACTCTTGTAAAAAGGACGTCTTTAAGTTGTGAAGAGAAAGCAAGTTTTGATGTATTTATTCTTAATTCAAAAGGAAGATTATTCCAAGCAACAGCATCAGAAAAAGCAATTCTGCAAATCAATATGATATGAAGGAATAGGGCCTAACTAAATTAAAATCATCTTTAAATCTTATATTATATGCATAATAAGAAATTTCAAAATAATCCAATAATTTATAAAGAAATCTTTTGTCATATACATCAGAGACAAATTTAGAAACAATATAGAGTTTAGTTATATCTAATATTTTAAAGTTATGAAATAATGGTGGAAAATATTCTCTATTAATTAGAAAACTAACAAAGGTTTTAAATGAAAATCGTTAGTGATAGTCTGACAATTCTCTAATTAACTAAATTAATGATCTTTTGTTTGATGGTTCTTCAAAAATTTAAAGGGGAGTTTTAAAACGATTTTAAAGTGGAATTGAACCCAAGCGTGAATTTCGTTTCAAGCTACAATCGGCAAACTATCACGTTACAAGTCCAGACAAAATAACAATTTCAGACAAAATAACAAGATCAGACAAAATAACAAGTTCAGACAAAATAACAAGTTCAGACAAAATAACATTTTCAGACAAAATTTCAAAGCAAATAAACCAACGAATATGTGCCAGAGCCAAGTCAGAGGAGGCATAAGTCCCAAATCTCATTTTTCACAATAGACAGAAACAATGTTTTTTTTTTTTGTCAAAAATGTATTTAAGGCCTATTATTCAACTGTCATACTACGTTTCAGATATATGATAAAAATGTTCAAAATGCAAAATTTTAAATGACACTGCTCAATCACATGTACTGATAGGCCTAAGCAATTTCAAACTCAGTTTTCTAAAAACTTATTTTAAGTGTTCGTTCGTATTTTAAATATCGTATTAAACTGTTTTTTTGGGGATGTGGACGATAATAATGTGAACTTTTTTATAATTTATTAATAGTTTTCAATTTTTTGACTTATGCCTACTTTGGATTGACTTCCACATATAGTCTATTTGACTATTTCATAAAATAATGCACCTTCCTACTGTGGATAACGGTTTGTAAATAATTTAGAGGGATGGCATAGAAGCGAAGCTCATTGAAATGCGAGTGCTTGTTCTTTTCCAACATTGTGGTCATGTGAGTTAATACATTCTGAATGATATCGTATGTAAAACACTGCTTACCAATTCGCAGTGTGGTCGAATACGCTGAGGTGGTGTGGTCTATGTATCATTTGCATTGATAACGATAAAGAAAATTGATATTACTTAAATGAAATTAGATTCACACACCGTGACCTAGTAACCAGGTATTTTCCCATCATTATCTTCGCCGCATCCATGAGATAAATCCACCATCCATCTATTAATAACAATCTTCTACGTGCTCCCGCTATTTTGAGGGCGTGCTCCCCGTAATGTGAGGGCGTGAAAGATAGTTGAACATGACGTAATGTACCCGAAGGGTAATTTCCGTAAATATTCGATGTTTCTCGACAGGGTATTGATAAATTTATTTAGCCTGTGAATTTATTTTGCGGTGCTTCTTTTCTCCGCAGCACATCGCCTGGGGAAAGTGTGTTCGCCGGGTGTTACAGCCCGCTCGTGAGTCCGGTATAACACCTCGAGAACAAAATATAAAATTCAAAATGTTCTGCTTTCAATTAGCATCAATAACAGACAACGAATATGATATCGGCATAGCCTTGTCATTATTAATAATTTTAAACATGATTTTGGAAGTAAAATCTCACGATCATTGTTATGACAGGTACAATTCTTAATTCTAAAGCTGTTTTGCGGTAAACATGAGTAATGGTTTCACTTTGGGTATTCCCACTATTCTTTTACTGAAGGAAACCCTCGATTTACTTATTTATTTATTTATTTGTTTCACATGCACATAACCATTTTAGTCGATTAGTTAATGAAGGTTGATGGAGTATTATCATAATACAGGGGCGGACCCAGATGGTTGCGCTATGAGCGCGCGTTCCTCCTTTTGGCAGTCACTGGTTCTGCCCCTGGACTCTAACGGGGACACTATGCGGCCCCATCACTTGCCTGAAACTACCCCCTTTCGGAAGTCCTGGAACCGCCCCTGCAATAAGACTAATGCAAATCTCCCTGGTAAGGCATATCTTAAGCTACTACTGAATATAGTTATTGTAATGTTTAACCTAACATGTGATAGGACAAAAAACGAAGTTGTATTAAAAATTAACTTTTTCAAATAATTTGGTTTTCTACTGTGTTACGCTAGTTTATGCCGAGAAAATGGAGCGATTCGCATATGCCAAAACTCTTCGTAAAATAAATTAGGAGTGGGGCAATAACGGTTTCAACTGCGCATGTACAGATTAAGGTCAAGTGATAGAACGACCCGCGTCAATTATATTCCTTTAAATAAGAGGCGCTCGTCGTTAAAGTACTTGGCCTTGGTAACGCACATGCGCAGTTGAAACCGTGAATTGGCGTATTGTCCCCAGTATACTTCTTAATAACCACCCAAAGGATCCTATAGGAAAACATATGGGATTGTCTCCCGGTGTACTATTAAATTACCCCTAGAAGGATTCCACTGGAAAGAGTATGGGATTAGGCCTATATTCTACAGGTGTATTGCCCAACCATACCAGGAGGACGTTGCTGGATAGATTTTGGATTTTGTCCCTTAATGTACTGCCAAATCACCACCAGAAATGCCAACTTGAAAGAGTAGGAGATTGTGTGTACTGCCATGTACTGCCATGGGGTACTACCCAATCACCTCCAGAAGGATACCATAGAAAAGAGCAAGAAATTTTCTCCTGGTGTACTGCCCAATCACCAGCAGAAGGACCCCACTGAAAAGAGCAGAGGGATGTCTCCTGGTGTACTGCCCAATCGCCACCAGAAGGACCCCCACTGGAAAGAGCAGGGAATTATCTCCTGGTGTACTGTCCATTCACTATCAGAAGAATCCCACTGAAAATAGCAGGGCATTGTCTCCTGGTGTACTGTCCAATCACCACTACAAGGATGCCACTGGAAATAGTAGAGAATTGTCTTCTGGTTTACTGTCCAATAACCACCAGAAGGATCCCACTTAAAAGAACAGGTGATTGTCTCCTGGTGTACTGCCCAATCACCACCAGAAGGATCCCACTGAAAAGAACAGGTGATTGTCTCCTGGTGTACTGCCCAATCACCACCAGAAGAACCCCACTGAAAAGAACAGGTGATTGTCTCCTGGTGTACTGCCCAATCACCACCAGAAGGATCCCACTGAAAAGAGCAGGTGTCTCCTGTTGTACGCCACTGAAAAAACAAGAAATTGTCTCTTGGTGTACTACCCAATCACCACCACAAAGATCCCACTGGAAACAGTAGGGAATGTTCTTCTGGTGTACTGCCCAATCACAACCTGAATGATCCTATTGAAAATAGCAGGGTTGTCTTCTGGTGTACTGCCCAATCACCACCAGAAGGATCCCACTGAAAAGAGGGGATTGTCTCCTGGTGTACTGCCCAATCACCACTACAAGGATGCCACTGAAAAGAGCAGAGGGTTGCCTCAGTGTACTGTCCAATCATTACAAGGTCGCTGCAGACTTTCGTGCTTATCCTTGGTGTATCTGAAAATGTTCATCTGGTTTGGAGATACGATAATAAATAAGTTTAAATTTCTAACAAACCAATCAATTGAATTGACCTGACTGACAGTTTCGGACGTCTTTATTCACCGGAGTCCTTCATCACAGCTATGAAACCCCATTCATCACTCAGGAAAATGCTTGTTAGACCTAAAGACCGAGTGGAGAGTAAATTCACAACTAACTGTGTGTATGAAATACCATGCGGGAGCTGTAATTGTACTGGGAGAACACTGGGGACAAGATTTAAGAAACACCAAAAGGAAACAGAAAACTTACAACAACAGAGGAAGAATTATACCCGCAGTCTCCCAAGGACTCCCAATGAGAAATAAGCAAATCAGCTATAGCGGACCACGCCGTAAAAGGAAATCACATCATTGACTGGAACCACCACAAGATCATAGACCGAGCAGATGATGAAACCATCAGACACATCAAGGAGGCTATATGGATAAGACGTAGAGGAGAGAAGACTATGAACAGAGATGAAGGGGCCCACTTTCTGAGTCACGTATACGACCCTGTTGTTAGACGACCGCCACTTAACGGTGATCGGATTGTTTAACAGCAGAGTCGTCACTCTGATGAAGGACGCCGGTGAATCAAGACGTCCGAAACTGTCAGTCAGGTCAGTTCAATTGATCGGTTTGTTAGAAATTTAAACTTATTATTATCCTTGGTGTATCTGATTAAATTGGAAATCAAAATCAAATTAATGTTACCGTTCTGTATTCAGCTTATTCCTTCCATATTATATCGATACTGCTAATAGTTATTGGGCCATGGACTTTAATTTTATTTATTTATTGTTATGAAAGTATTTTTACCAAACGAATATGTGTTATTTCTTAGTATAAGACCTGCTATACTTCTATAAAATATATTAGTTATGAAATATTTAACCCATTTACATCAATTCGGTATCAATTTACTGGAGCAGTTTACCGGTAGCACAGTAGAAAAGGAAACAATTTATATTACGAATATGTGTTATTCCGTAGTAAGCCCTATATTTTACTTGCATACTTCTATCAAATGTTTGAAAATATACTTAATATTTATTGTTATTTATGGGAATTTTAACAGTTTACAGCAATTTCCTATGTTATAATTTAGTGAAATATTAAGCCTATATAGTATACCGGTAGAAATTGAAGAGATCGAACCATTTATACTTCCAATTATGACAGAAATGCCATAAATGAGCGATATTGAGAATAAAAGCGTAATAATGAATCGCACCTAATGGTTGCGGATGTAATGAAATGATAAATATGAGCGCGTGCTAAATAGCGACAACACAAATCTCTTTTGAAATAGGCCTACTCAGAACTTGTGATAATAAAAGAGTACAGTAAGTGATCGCTGTTATCACTTAAACAACATTTTCAAATTGACATTAACTCCTGTGTCGTTAAGCCTGTGTAATACACGTATAATAGTTTCAAAGCCCTGCAAATGAACATTACGAAGATTATGATTTACGGCGATGGCCTAACAAGTAAATCGTTGAGATTTGGATGCAAGATCTCTCGTAAACCAAGTGCGCACGCGTTGTTAGTATAGACGTTGGGTACAGTAGGCACCCGTTTGTTTACATAGTGTGAAATACGCACCCACTATTTCAGAAAGTTTGCGATTTCCGACGCCGAGCAATTTGAGATCAAGTTTCAGTATTTTATTTTCATGTGTAAATAATTTAGCCCAATCGAAATAAAGCTTCACGGTTCGAAACAAAAAGTATGGTGATAAAATAAATGACTTTTCTTTTCCTCCATCCCGGTATTTCCTATAGAAAATGGACTAAAATGGTAGAACACTAACCCGTTCGCCGGAAAATATATAGCGCACACAGTCTGCGCATTTTCACAAACCACGAGCTGCGCAGAGTGTATGTTGTACTATTGGTGTTCACTCGAACACTACGTGTTATAGAAAATAATTTACATATACGTGGTCATTTTAATACCTATACAGTAGGCCTATTAATTTCAGAAGTGATAAGTTATTAAGCAACACTTTTTGACAGATTTTGACACCTGATGCCAAATAAGAAAATTACTTCTATTGGAGATGAGTGGAACCAGCTCTTTATTCGTTTCGCTGTTTCTTAATTTCTAGCACCCTTTTGTCGTTTATTAAAATTGGGTAAATATTAAACCATGTAGGCCACTCCCTTTACTCCCGCAGCTGTAGAACCCACAAATGTTAAAACCTGCAACAAACATAACCACTAATGTTATAACACGTCAACGACAAATGTAATAATAACTACTAAAGTCATAACATAGCAAGTAAAAATGTAAAAATCTCTCTTACCACTTACGTCATAATATATCAACGACAAATATAAACGATTCCATTTTTACCACTATAATAGCGAACTTTACGAAAAACGAAAACGGATACGTCATCAAAACTCGGAATTTGCTTCTTGGTAAGTTTTGCCTCATCAATGCTAGTAGGCCTAGATGAAAAGTAGGCCTATCGTTAGTAGAGGTTCGAAGGACACTAAACAAATTTTATATACATGTTATAATGATAAATAATAAATATTACTGAGATGACACAAAGACGCCAAAATATCACATTTTCTTATCCGCCATTTTAAAAGAAGATGACTACGAACCATGAGGGTTCGAGATAATGAAAAAAAAGAGTAAATAGAGAGAAAGAGAGATGCATTCAGTTAGAGAAAATTGCAGGTACAGAGAGAAGATAATACTCCAGTTGATGAAATTATAGTTAGTTATAAGTTATCTCCAGACTTTTTTTTTATTTTTGAATTAAAAAGGAGAAAACAAATGTTATGTACATAATGTTTACTATCCTTTGGTAAACACTAGACCTATACAGTAAGTCGTGAGGAAAGGAAAGAAAACAACACATATCCACGCTTATACTACGATCAACAGAAGATAAATATGCTCGTAAAAATTTTTACATACGACATTTTGTAAAAAATGTAGGACTATCACTATTACTAAACCCTATTGGAGTAATCAACATTTGCCACCTCGATGAATTTACACAATTTTACGCGAAGAGAGATCCCATAATGTTTAATGTTTTAGAGATGCAGTCACACTCCGGAGTTAGCATGGTAAACTAACATTAACGAGTCTTTTAATGAGCACTTCTGAGATGTGGGTCGTAACATGTTAGGATGAGTTGAGTTAATGGTAGCAAATACCCGGGTTGGATTGATTGGTTGTTTGCGTGAGGTGTCAGTCGTATGATGAGTGATTCTGTACTGGTCTTGACGTTGATGAGACTATGCTTAAGTGATGTTAGTCTTGAATAACAAATGACACGATTTGGAAGAGGAGGATTAGGGATCAGACGAGATCTTAATGTTCATGTTGCGACAATAGTGTCATGTTTGTCATCGACAATATTGATAATGGTAACAACGATAATGTTACAACGACAACAATTATGGTGACAACGATGATGTTAACAACGGTGATGGGATTACAGTGGGGCGGCGGTAGTGGTGAAGGTGGTAGTGGTGATGGTGGTTGGTTTTTAACAGCAGCAGATGACGGCTTGACAATTATTATGAGTAGGTGATGATGATGGTGATTAGAGGATTTAACTATTAGGCCTAAATCCAGTCGGTCTAAAAATCTTCTTTTATTTAGTAGTGCAATAATATCAATAACTCGACCTTTTATTCCCTAGGCCTATAAATCAAATGGTAACTTTAATTATTTCTTACATAGTTCTTGAAATTTTCTTGAAATTTTATGTTATTATTAATTGGCCAGACAATCGGGATGTTTTCATTCCATTCATTTTGTCTTTAAAGAAAATACAATAACAATACATATAATTAAAACGTTACAAAGGGCAATCATTTAACTGTCCGACAGGTTTACCAAAAGGTAAAGTGAATAGGCCTACATCACGATTATCTAAAGATAACATTTCTCATACTTTACGATTTTTTAAGGTCGATCCTGAAAATAAATAAATAATAAATATAAATAAATAAATAATAATAATTATTTATTATTTACTTATTATTTATTTGCATGAGTTATTATTTATTTATTATTTATTAATTACTATTTATTGTTTAATCAATAAATAGTAAATAAATTATAAATAAATTATAAGTAATAAATAATAATAATAAATGCCTTATACGTTTTCCAAACAATGTTGTGTAGTTTCGAAATGTGCACAGCAAGAGGGCGTCTTTGGCTTACCACATATTTTACAACTCTGTTTACACATTTTGTTGAACAAAGTCAAACGAAATTTCTAAAAAGAGATTAAAAGGCAATTGTTACAGTTATTTATCCAATTTATACCAGTTTCATAAAAGGAATGAATGAGGCAGGCGGTTCTTATAAATTTATTAACAATCGAAATTACTATAGAAACAAAGCTACTTACAATGTAAATCCCTTAATAAATAGAATTATCAACAAAACAACACAGGAAAAGACGCGTAAATATGACACGCGAGTGCGTAAATTACGAAAAGGTAATAAAAGAGGTGGAAAATAATCGAATGCTTGTATTGTTATATTTATAATTGAAAGTTGTACAATTTAATTGATATTGAACCAGTCCGTGTTTTTGAAAACCCATGCTGTGAGATGTTGATTTGCAATGTAAAAATTTCCGTATTTTGTTGTTGGATTTTTGTTGTGATTTATGATTACTAAGTTTAAGTTCTTGTCAAGCAGAAATCAGACAAAAACTGAGGAAATTACTTCAGTAAAGTTTATTTTTCTGCACGTGGATGGTTGTCTTTGGTTTTTGTTTTAAAGTGTTAGACTCAAATATAACCACGCGTAGGCCACGCGTAGATCGCTGGTACTTGCGAATCGTCTTTGTCCTTTTTCTTTACTTCACCTGTGTTTTGATATTTTAAGTTAATTAAAGTTAAACCAGATGAAACAATTCTTTTTATTGCCGTGAACAAAGAATTCTACGGCATCGGGTTATTTTTGTTGTAGGCCTATATGTTCTTTTTGAAGTTTATTTTGCACCGTAGTAACTACACTACGTCGTTGTTGACGTACTGAAGTGTATAACGTGGATAAGAGTGGCAGTGGTTATACAAGAAAATACAATATTTATATAGAAAGAGAGAACTTTTTAAAGCGACCACGAAAGTGGTTTGGTAAAATCTTTGAATTATCGTTGATAAAAAAAACTTATAAAATATTGCAACAGGAGTGTTACGTCTAGGCCTACAAATGAACCACAGGCACGAAGATAGACCTCGTGAGACACACTAAAACGTTATTGGCAATAAGTTGAACCTCCCTATGTGCGGACACCTCCCGTTAATCGGACACCTCCCATAACGGACACTAATTCAAAGACACGTTTGTTCTTCCTATCTTATCAGTGCGTTTGGTACCTCCCGTAAGCGGACACCTCCCGTAAGCGGACGCGGACACTTTTTGTCTTCAAATTTAGATTTTTTTGTATTTTAATTTACCTCCCATAAGCGGACATCCCGGAAAATTTAGTGATTTTTCTGTAAAACGAATACAAATTTTTGTACAAAATCGTCATGGCTGAGAATTAATTACTGAACCAATCTTTAAGAAATGAGAAACCATATTTAATAAAATATAGAATGCGGTGTCTAAAAATTATCAGGCCATAATGAGGTCTGTTGAGAATGCCGGGAAATGCGAGACATACGGCTGTATACATAAGTTTACAACTTTGGCCCTCTATCTGCCGGAATTCTCGTAAGCCGTCACCTCCCATAAGCGGACACTTTTCCTGGACCCGAGGGTGTCCGCTTATGGGAGGTTCAACTCTATAGGCTTATAATGTTTGTTACAATATTAAATTTAGTAGGAATAAATTAAATGCCTATACCAGGAATAGGCATATTCACAAGACATGTGTAATATAGGCCTAATAACATTGAAGATGTCAAAACAGAGGAGGAATTAAGGAGGCCGGGTCGGACCGGCTCCCCTCCCTTCCTTTTGTTTTGGTAAAGGAAAATATATCAATATTATCCATTGTCTAAAACAAAAATATTCAGCAATCTAAGACAAGAATTGATATCCCTAACGCGCCTAAGACAATTTCCGGACATCTAAAGACCAAAATTTCCCGGGGAACATGCCACGGACTCCCTAACTTTACCAACCCCTCCCCCACCACTTTTTCCAAAAGTCTGCATCCGCCCCTGCAAAATAATAATAATAATAGGCTACATTAAGGAATGGTTTATTTTATATAACAAATATTAAATTATTTTGAAGGGATATTAAACAAAAAATTATGGTATTTAACCGTTTGTCTTTCTGGTGCAAGCGCTCCTGCTACAGTTGATTAAAATGTATCGACAAAAAGCACGCGTGTTGTGCCACTCTATACGCATGTATTCCCAGGTACGTGAGGGATAAAAGAGGTTGACCGCTAGGCTAGATTCCTTAGGCAAACAGGTACCACACAGACCACCCCGTCACCCTACACACCTGTGAAAGCTCTTAAAGGCTACATAGGCCTGCAACTAAAAATGCTTTATAATGAAAAGAAAACACAATCGTGTTGGAATGTTATACCAAGGGCGCTTGAGTTGTGATATTTTTGATCAAATATTCTTTGTTTAACCTGATTTTATCATCTGGTTGATTTTAGAAGTTGCAATATTTAATGGGCATTTAAATCGAATTTGTTTTGTTTCCAAGTGTCAATGATGAATTTTAGGCGGAAATATTCGCAGTTTAAACGAAACTATGTTCGAAAATATGGCGATTCGTTCTTTTTTTGCAAATATAAAAAATATTAAAGTACGGATTGTTCTAGAGACTTCACTATGAGTGAGTTTAAATTAATTGTAATTTGACAAACATCCTCACAAACATTGGGAGGTTTCGCAAATTGACGAAATACGGAAACGGATTTTTTTTTTTAAGTTGCTAAATGTGTTCAAAATATACCAAATGACGTAGGCCTATCGTTTCGTCTTCGTGTTTGTAAAATTGCGGAACCTCCCTAAGTGAAGAGAAACTATTTATTGCATAATAAAAATATAGTTTTTAATTAGCTCACATAAAAACGAACTAATTTATAGTGTGACAGGCCCAGTAGTTTTCAAAGGTCACGAATGTCCTTCCCAAGAACTACAATTATCAAAACGCGAATGATAAATATTAATAAAAATCTTAACCCCACTGGGAAGATATCAGATACAAGTAACGAAATAAATATTATGAAATCATAAGAAAAAAAGATCAATGACTCAGATTGATTCAAAGAAGTGATCTTTATCTAAAAAGGTGATAAATTGAACTTGTTCAAAAACACCGAATAAAACACTAAACAATACCAAGTATAATGCTTACTGGTTTATGCATACAGATTAATCACATTTAACCGAAATACGTAATAACTAATTATCGTAGCCTACATTTAGCGGCAAAGAGTACGCCTGCTCCGGCGACGATTTCCGCTTTGACTAGTAGTGCGCTGATAATAAAAGGCCTGCACAAAAGAGCCAATTGATACAACGCCTTAAAGAGAGCGGGAAGATCCCAAATAGACACTAGTTTTCCTAAACCCCCGGGCTGTATATTATAAACTAAATTGAGAGGATATTTTTGTTTATGAAAGTGGTTTACAATAACAACGTTTAGGAATGTTATGAAAACTACGAATTATTCAATTATTTGGCGACAAAGTTAGAAGGGAACTAGGCAAAAGGTCGAGAAAAATTAATAATGTTATATACTGCCTTTATAGGATAGGGATATTCTTTGTTTACAATGAAACAACATCAGTTTTTGATAAAAATAAGTATCAATTTTAGGCTGATTGATTGTAAATTATATCATCTGCATTGAAAATAAAAATAACATTAATAATTGGGTCGACGTGATTTGTACAAAATAGGCCAAGTACATGAATTTTGACCTAGGCCTATATAAATATTATTTTTGAATGAATTCAACTGTAGCAGTTTAGAAATCCTTCATAATTGTGTAGGCCTACCGGTATAGACGCAATATACTTAATTGCAACGAAAATGTGCTTTATTGAAACTGAAAAGGTTTAGGGGCGGCCTCTTTCAGAAACTAAAATGTATCCAGGGACGGATGCAGACTCCGATGGGCCGAAGGGGGGGGGGGGGGGGGGGGAG
>JAOTQE010131852.1:0-12071 GCA_025631205.1 Nesometra sesokonis
GGGGGGGGCGGTAGAGAGTCAAAGTTTTAGGGGGTCCGGGGGCATGCTCCCCCGGGAAATTTGGGACTTAAGATGTCCTGAAATGGCATCAGAGCGTGTTAAGGACTCAATTCTAGCTGAATATTGACCCCCTACGTTTACTCTTTACCGGCCCCTTCCGTTCCCCCTTTTTTCCAAAATTCTGCATCCGACCCTGCTATTACAAGAAATATAAAATCTTGAAAAAGCTGAATAAAACGCCTCTGCAACTTGTTCTGCTAAGCTTGAAAAATAAAAATAGGCCTACACTAAGTATTCAAGTTCTTCATTTAGGCCTGTCATGTTTCTTTTTGTCTTTCGTAGGGATTACCAACCTTTATTGTTATCTATTTTCAAATTTAATTTAATTTAATTTACTTTGTCTACAAAAAAATATGTGTGATAACAAAGTACCACACAGCACATAATCGTGAACATATTTTAATACAAATGGTTAGGCCTATACACCATAAAAATAAAATTAAAGTAATAAATTGTTTAAAATAAGATTTTAAAGATATCTAGGAGCAGCTTAATTTTCATGTTAATTAAAAAAAACAATTTTGATGATTTTTTTGTCGTTTTTAAATTAGGCCTATGTGTTTAGAACATATGCATCTGTCAACAGAGACGTCGTCATCGTTGACATTTGACTTCACATCGTCAATAAGTCGACCCCAAGCTGAAAGTGAAGTGACCCTTATGAACATGACTAAACTAATACATTTTCCATATGCTAAATATCACAGACGCATGTTATTAATCAGTTATTTATTCTAAAGTATGTGTAGGAGTTCGTTTGAAACGGTATCGGTAGGCTAGGCAACAGCACTTGCGATGGTTAGGCCTAAAGTTTACGTAAGCGCGCGCAACGTCACACACACGTACTCCCTGTACGCCACATAATCTGTCAATCCGGTCGATATATTAGGACTTTTCTATTTTGTTTGTCCTTTTCGCCGTCATTTTTTTACTTATTAATCGTTCAATTGTTTTAGCAAAATTATCCTAATTTTAATGGAGCCCTATATTAGTAGGCCTAACGGTAAACTAAAAAATCGGATTGTCGCGTTTCGCAACTAGAGTACCGGTAAGTTGAAAAAAAAAACCCTTTTTAAAAAATAAATTATCCGTGAAAATTGTATTTAAGATGCTCAGGAAACGCATCTTGTTTGAAAATCGGCCTAAGGAGGACTCGGACCCCTAGAAACAACACGTGATTTTGTACTGGGCATTTTGTATCATGCATCGGTCCCCTCTATCCTACTTTTGCTGGATTTGCCCTTGATTACCTCTAAATTTTTAAACGGTGAAGGAAAAACAAGTTTTGTTTGTCTCAGACCAATGTGTTGGCATTCAATCGTGTGATATGATTAGGTCTGGACTTTTACATCTGTTTAACTTCTGTCCACTTTAGACATATCTTACCCTTTTCAATTCGTCTAAAGAACTTCTATCTGAACCAAATCTAAGCATTTTATCACAGTAGCCAAATACTTTCCCGATAAGTGACATAATCTTCGGCACGGCAGATAGGGTTGGTACGACGGATCAGCTTTGGCACGGTGTAGCAGGGTTGGCACGACGGATCAGGTTTGGCACGGTGTAGCAGGGTTGGCACGGCGGAGGGCTGGCTTTGCGGGTTTACGTTATGCTCAAATACGTAGCCAAAGTCCGCTCAAATAAAAATCTGATTGGGTTATTTTGAATGAGTGCACGTCGTCAAGTAAACTGCCTTGTGAACGGGACTTGTAGTCGATACACCAAGTTAGGCTAAAACTCCAGGCACTTTTTTTCAGAACACGATGTGGATGAAATGCGACTGTGTTGACAGCATATTTATAGCCACTTACCTGTCCTCATAAGAGATCTATAACAACAATCGTTAAAGAGCAGTTGTAAATTAGAATGTCAGTCTTAAGAGATGCTTACTACAATAATATAAATTGGTTTGCCCTAATTTTGAATTCCTTTTGTAATTTATTTTCTCGAATAACATATTATCATATATATCGCCATAAATGTCATCATCATCACGTCGTCGCCGTCGTCGTCGTCATCATCATCATCATCATCATCATTCTTCATCTTCATCATCATCATCATCTTCATCATCATCATCATCATTCTTCATCTTCATCATCATCGTCATCGTAATCACCGTTTATTATTACAGTATAATCATCATCGTTGTCGTTGGAAATAATAACATTAGCTTTATGTGCAAGATAAGAAATCACTTCCAGTCTTTCTTCCTCGCCCAATCTTGGGAAACATTGCAGTTGGTACAACAGGACGCCAATAAGTACATAATTAAAAACAACAAACCTATAAAATAATTGAATATTGCTGTGGTTAATAATGTCATAAAGTTGGTATTCCTCGTCAATCAAGTACATTAATTCCTGAACAAATAAGACAACTCTCAATAAGTGGCTTCAAATATGATTGACAGCTGTCATCAGGTCATCATATAGTCAGGAGTGGCCGCATTGTTTGCCTCGAAGGTGATAAATCATTAATAAGTTACCATTTAATTTTTCCTGCCACAGATACGTAAATGATTACACACGCAGGGTCGATGGGTCCAGAGTATGGAACGCCAATAGGTGGGATTGTCTACCTTAAACCTGTCAGTTGTATAAAAGCAGACAACGATTTTAATGAAGTAGTATTAGGGAAAACATTAATTAAATGAAGTCTCTTCTTTGTCACAAATGGTAAATTAATTTAGATACGTCCAGTTGGTGTAAGCATCATGTGTGTTTATACCGTCTGTAGTTTGAAGTGCTGTAGGCCTATGTAAAACGCAGTGAACACTTTGTTGTTCTTGTACGTCTTCCACTTATTCCGATGTGGGCACTGAATATACCGTTGTTTTAGTGCCTATCGTCACCGACAGAAGTGTGGGTGTTTTCTCACTGTTGTCCTGGATATTTTATTGGTGATTTTGATTCGAATAGGTCCACACTGATATAGGCATTACTTAAACAACATTACTAAACAACACCATAAAGAGTATTATGCATATTAATTAATGCTATTGCGGAACTAAGGTTGCTAATAAACGTTTCGAAGACAAATTAATAGTCTATGTGCGTTTCAGAGTAATTTGATTTAAAAATCCAGTTTAATAATTTGTTGAAAATATTAAATTTCATTCGCGTATAATTCGTTCATAAATTGCAAAATGTAGTTTGAAATTTCTGATCTGTTCTGGTGAAAAGTAAGTCTATGCAATTTCTCTATCTTCCTTCAATCATTGAGGACATGCTCCAATCATGGTGTTCACCGATTCTGTCTTATACCATTACAAAGGCCTACTGTAGGGAATTTAATTTAGGCCTAAATCTCGCTGTCTTTCACCAATTATTTCCATCTTATACCGGTTTAGGCCTATACAGTATATGGAATCTCTTTGTCTCCCACCGAACCCATCTTATACCTGATTATAAGGCCTACGCCTATATGTAATCTGTCTTCTACCAATTCACTCTTATATCGGTTAATTTAAGCCAAATCTCGCTGCCTTCCACCATTTATTTCCATCTTACACCGGTTTACATGGAATCTCTCTGTCTTCCACCAATTCTATGTTATAGGCCTCCATACCATATCGGAATTTCACTGTCTTTCTCCAATCAATTCTATTTTAAAGGGATACTGGTACACACTATGTTGAATCTTACAACTGTCTTCCACCAATTCTATCATATACCGGTCACTTCTGTCACCTCTCATCTCACCAATTTTTCTTGACATATTCCGTTACACACGGGCAAAGGGAATCTCTATTTTCCATCAATTCTCTTTTATTCCGGTACACACTACAGATAATCTCTCTGTCTTCCACCAATTCTATCTTATTTATTCACGACACTAATGGTACCTCCCTACTAGCAATTCTACCTTACCTGAGAACAGTGTAAATTACCGGTAAACACTCGGCGAATATTTCTGTCTTCCACCATCTCGCTCTTAATCCTGACACACTAACGGGATCCTATCTGTCTTTCACTATCGATTATAAAACCGGTATACTTAGGCTATGAAATTGGTTATGGAAAGTAATGGTCTGTATTTGTGCAATGGTAAAAATGTCGAAAAGTTGTGAATTTCAGGTTTTCCGTACCGCTTAAACATTATAGAGAATCTCTATTCACCAACATATTCCGGTACATATTAAATTGATGGAATAGTCTGCTGCTTTCCTTAAGGACCAAGTACAGTATCATTTATTTTTCATTATAGACCTATGAATATTTTAGCTAGGATATATTGAGTTGAAAATGATCAGAATTTTAAATACCTGTACGAAATTGGTTTAAAAAGTTCTATTACTCAAATCATAAAAATCGAAGAATATAGGTGAGAATTTCAGGACTATCGGCCACTGTATACCATAGGGAATCACTCTGTTTTTCACCAATCGATTATTTACCTTATACCGGTACATATTAAATTGATTAAGGAAAGTAATGGTCTGTACCTTTCGTTAAGCAATTGTATACAATGTGTACCAGGTCCGCTATCCTATATCTTGTTCATTCTATTCATATGAATATTTTTGCTGGAATATATTCAATATCGGAAATGATCAGAATTTCAAATAAATTACAGACGAAATTGGTTTTATTATTTTGGGAATTGAAGTATTTTTATATCGTATAATTTAGTCAGTGATGAAATGCATGCATTACGGTATGCAAACGAAGAGAATTTCTATGATTAGAGATCACTAAATTATCACAGTCAACGTCATCATCTCCATCGTCGTCATCATCTCCATAATCATCATCATCATCATCATCATCATCGTCGACGTCGTCGTCGTCGTCGTCTTCGTCGTCGTCATCGTCATCTGTTTCGTCGTCGTGTTGGATATCACACTTATAAATAAGAAATACAACGATAATAATTCTTATCAATTGAATTCAACGTCGAACTGTGTGATATTAAATAGGTTTAGACCAATGTCGCGTTTGATAAAAGTCAAACTGATCACTATCAATAACATTAAATTCTATTTTCTTGAAACTTCGGTCAATAATATCATAATCTGATAACATTAATATTCAGTAAGAAGATTAGACCTACTTCATATATCGATTGATGTTCTCTCTTTCAACCGTCTTTTTTACATTCTTTACTTCACACTCGCTTTGAACTCTTAATACCTAAAACGTGACATTATGCAAAACATACGTCAATTATTAAATATTATTAAATGACCAGGGTTGTGTATGGTATCCAGGTAAACTCCTCTGTTGTTGTGTTCTTATAGCGTCATGTAGGTCTAGGATACGTTATTCAATATGTTGGAAAACTGAGGCATCGCCACGGTACCGTTAACTTGCTTAGGCCTACATTAGCATTGATGACGATATTTCATCAAAAGCATCGACGAAGATGAGAATCATTACGAGATAACCTTTAGTTTGTGATGGTGATGATGATGAAGATGATAAAGAGGACGACGACAACGACGACGACGGTGATGATGATGATGATGATGATATGAATGTGTTGATGACGACGATACTGACGAGGATGGTGGTGGTAAACATCGTAATTATTGTGATAACATTTTGGTTATTAATCGACTCTTTCTTTAACTAGTATTTTTCTTCTAATGAAACTTTTATCAAATTTATGAATAGTACGGAAACACAATTTGTTCTGTTATTGGCTTGTAACAGAAATCGGTTTTTCTGGATTCGAACTTCTTCAACTGCAACCTCCTTTTCTGTTTATTGTTGTTATTTATCACTTCTTAAACCATGATTGTGCATGCTGTAAACGTTTTCCGATTTAAATACAAAATAAAGTTATCTTTAAAAAATAATATAAACGCAGCCTACATCAGTTTTAATAAAAACAAAGATTCGTCTCTCGTATATTTAATAGTTGAATTTATTCTAATAAGTTATATACAAATGAATGTATACGTATTTAGATATATCAAACTCTAGGGAATTATATACAATAATTTGTTTTTTAAGCTCACTTTCTGTACATCATGGTTCTTGGCATTAAATATAATTATATATAGGTCTATCGGTTATTGTCGTATATCATGGGGCTACTTAACATGCAAATGTCATTAAAAACAGGATGTAGATAGATATAATTATTAACTGTAGAGTTGTTTTACAGGTAGCAAAGCTCCTATTTTTTAAAAAACAATTGATGCAAATATTAGCTCATCTCTAACTAAGGGCTTGTTCTCATTGATCAGGCGCGGATCCAAGTGGGGCCCACCCGACTCCCCCCTCCTCTTTTGGCTGCTTGGAAGGCTATTATTTCAACCAAAAAACTATTTTTTTTGCAATAAATTATTTAAGAATATTTCTTAGAAAACGCATCTACTTTGTAAAATTGTCCTCGTGAGGATCCCAGACCTCATAGACAGACCAATATCATGAACTCAACGTGAAACTTGGCACCGCCCCCTCCCCCATCTAACTCTGTTGGATCCGCCCTTGCTGATACATAGGAGGTTACCGTATATGCCTCTTTGAGGGCTTTCTCTTAATCGGATCCTTTTTATAATATTGTTAATCTAACGGCGTGGGTTTTTAACTATATATATCAGTAAGTTACCGTTTACACTGTCTGGGCTTTTTAGCCTGATTAAGTTCTCGTTCACACCTAGACCAAAGATGTATAGGCCTATAGTATACGGTAATTACAGTACAATAGCAACCGTTATCGAACACCTAATTTAAACGTAATCGTTCCAACAGAAAAATATTAGCACACTGCACTTATTGAATACTACAGCTAAAACATGGCGGCTAATCGGCTCCCCTATTTCGGAAAAGGTGTGCTTTCTGTGTTTTTCTAGTTCTCGGCTATTACCATGCGTGAATGCTTAATTAAGTTTTATCAATACAGTACGACTAGCCTAGGTAACATATCCCTAACACAATTCAGGCGTACTCCAATGCAATTCATAGCAACAATTGAAGGTTTGTTATAAACGGTTATGGGAGCATGAAATGCCTAGTCCACAACACTGACCCTAAATAGTCGGTTCTTTGACGAGAAAACCCCACAAAATGGAATTCTTAACCAATCCTCAAAAACATCATTAGCCTTTAACAAGGTTCGCACGCCGTTAATTAAAATCCAAAATCACGCCATAATATTCCTCTCTTTACTACATGATCGAACAAATTCGATTAAATAAATGGTTTACCAATAAATTTGTTTCATGTTTATAGTAATTCACAAACATGGTTACAATGATTAAAATATAATTTAATTGTAGAATAATCACCTTACATAGATAACCAACATTAGTTCATTCATTCAATTTATTGAATGATAATATAGTGCACGCCATCGGTATTTAATATTGCTTGTTAAACCAAGGAGGTTTTATAGTAGACTACTATAAAACCTCTACTATAAAACCTCCTTGACTAGACCTATACCTAACGGGTCTCCGTCTAATTAAAGATGGTTTATAAAATCAGGGTTTATATTGTTATAATTATTAATAGGCTAAGCCTAAGCGTCATTAATGCCAGAAAGGTAGATTTGTAGCAGACATACTGGTAGTTTTATCAATAGGAATGTCGAAGAAATCTTCAATTAGATGGAAACCCGTATACATACTATTATGCTATTTTGTATAATTTATGTTTAGTGAAATTTATTACAATGTGGAACGAATTTAATGACAATGTATCGCCTGTTCCGTGCCTATGAATGATTCATCTTGCATGAACGACGCCAAGCTCCGTTTCAGCTCTTGTCGACATTGCAGATCAAGAGTATACATCACCCGTCAGATACATTACAATTTAATAATTATCAATAGTGCAAACCAACTGTCCTATATATAATACCGCTCCATTGTAATTCTGTTTTTGAATTTAAGCTTTATAGCTATCAGACAGGCGTTGCATTAGCAGCTGCGATCATAGGGCTATCGTATTTAACTTTCTGAACAGAAAGTTTTTTTGAAAAACGAGTCCATGAAATTAAAGTCTTTGTCGACCAAATCCACATCCCGCTTGTAATCCCTACAACCACACACATAAATATTTTCAACATAAAGAATTCAATATTCGGCTTGGACAGTCCTGCCATCCACAGTACGTAATTAGAACGTTCATAAAAACAACACGCAATCACGATAGTTGCTGGAACAGTATATAGCACCGAAAACACGCCGATTTTTACCATTAATCGTTCAAGTTTATCTGTTTTTGTTCCATCATTTTTCATCACAGAACGAATTTTAAAAAGCGACACAAAACCTGTTAAAAGAAAAAGTGTCCCGGTGGCTAAATATGTAAATAGTGGGGCTATGACGAAGCCAGTTAGGGCGTCTTCATTATGGTTACCAACATAACACATGCCCGTTAGTTCGTCGGCATCTACGACCCTCATAACTAAAATAACAATTGTCTTGATGGCTGGGATTCCCCAGGCTCCAAAATGAAAGTAACTGCTATGCATCTCAATGGCTTCATGCCCCCACTTCAAGCCGGCGGCTAGGAACCACGTTAATGTTAAAATTACCCACCAAAGCGAGCTTGCCATTCCGAAGAAATATAGGAGCAAAAAAGTAATAGCACACCCTGTATTTTCAAGTTCTTTTAGAATTAAAAATTTAACGCCGTTTTCCTCGTCGCATGCGATTGCTTCACGTCCTGCGACAAGTCTTACGATATATGCTATGCTACACATAAAGTAGCATATTGCTAAAAATATAATCGGTCTTTCTGGATATCGAAAGCGTGAAGGTTCTATCGTGAAAGTTAGCACGGTTACTAAGGTTGAAATGAAACACAAACACGACCAAATCGCCATCCATAATCTAGCAAAATCCTTTTGTGATTCTGTAAATAGAAAATCCTGATCGCATCTTAGTGAACAATCACCGTATCTTTTCACGTATATCCATTTTTCAGGGCTAGGCTTATGTTTACACGTTTCCAAAGGCATTTGACCAACTGGTAAAGTGACTAAATCCCCATGGTGAATAGGGGGTCTGTGACGGATAGGTCCTTCAATTTCTTCTGCGTCTTCTTCCGTTTCTTCAGGGCCTGGCATGCATAGATGTCCCTCGATATTTCTTAGGGGAAATCTTGAACAATTAAGACTAGCTGGCCATGGAAATCCGAACTCGTTTAAAACTGGTTCACATTTTCGTTTAACACGCTCACACATAGGAGCGCAAGCCCCAATCGGCTTATCAAGTTGTTCGGTGCACATGGGTACGTGTACCGAACATAGAAAGAATCTGAGCAGCGATGAACACCCGTATTGAATTAGAGGGGTGAAAGTCTGTAAAGTTAGCCCAGCGTCCTGTTGAAGTTCATGACCAACAAGGTTCGGCATGCTTGTTTCGTTGTATCCGAGACCCTTACACATGTCTACCTCGATAGGCATACATCGATTTGGTTTTTGTTCGTAAAATGGATCCTCAACCAGATTTTGGGCTCGAATTCCCGTCACGACGAAAAACAGCAGAAAACACCGCCTGGTGCTTGTAAACGTATTCGCCATTGTTACTGAATGTTGTTCAATTCATCGTCAAACACTCGTCTTTATATATAAATCCCTGTGTACACTTAGGCTATTACATCAAGAACCTTCTTATTCTTTCAGTTCACTATAATCCTGTCACGTCTTAATGAAGGACCTAAAAAACACAAATGGAAGTTCACAATAAAATATCGATTCAGGCTCGAACTCTAGTAAAATGAAACCGTGCCAAACACATTCAATATATATCCATCTCCTCGTGTTCCAAAGTAACGTACAATCACGAATTTAGGCACTTACGACAATCAATGATTTTCCATGTTTTTAAATTGATCGTGTTTTGAGCGAATTACAATATGGTTAGCATGCACGGTCTTTTTCGCACGAAGTGATTTCGTCGCCGATGCAAACTTTGTTTCCTGCAGTCGGCTCCGCCCCGAAGCTTGATCCCAGAACGATTTTTACCAGCGGTGATCGTGATTGGCCGGTGAACGTTTGCCGATCAGTCAAGCAAACACACCGCCGATACGTTAAGATCGATCTAACACAAAGAGCATGGATTTGAAAAGGGGTTACCGCAATTTAAACGATCTTTTGTGAGTAGCTATTAAAAAAGGCTAATTTCTAAACATTTTAGCAAGCATCCTCATTATTTAATTAGTGGTCTTTAAAACACCATTTAAAAACAAAATAGCACTACCCATCGTGGATTGACCGCGCAAACAGCAGTTAGATTCCAGAAAAGGAAAGAACAAATACTTATGATGTTATTTAAATTTAAATGAAAGTGCACCATTATATTTATCCCCAAAAAAATTAATGATTGTCTGCACTCTCATTGTACACGAAATAAAAGTAATAATACACAACCCTCTTGGAATAGCCTATAATATCCAAAATACAATAGACTTATAAATTGGCATATGCCTATTTATAAATAGGCTTCCTATGTCACTGTATTTCCAAAATAATTTCAGAAAGTAATAAAGTTTACTCCATAGGGTATCGAATTTAATATTAATCGTGTAAGTTAAATAGTTTCTCGGAAGCTAACAAAATTATGTAGGCAATGACCATAGGCCTACGCAATACACAAAAGAAGCCTACTTTGTTACCTTTCAAGTACCTTTCATTTAATGATTTTAACCTTTACCTCAATTAATTTCTGAATTATTTTTGATTGTAAATATTTATAAATACAGTACGGTATGCTATATTAATGGATGAATTTTTTATCAATATTTCTTGAAAATGATGAATTAGATGGAACGCAAAATTCCCACTGTAGCCTAAAGGTGAACTCCGGGATTGAAATTTCAATGGATATAGGCCTATCTATAAAACAACTATAGATGTGACCTAAATGACATAAATTAACAACATTTGGAGAAGGAACCGAAAAAAACTTTCCAAAGTAGGTCTAAAATCAAAACGTGGATCTACTACTCAATTACACGATGCTAAAGAAAATTACAGACTTAAAAGGGGTTGTGTTTGAAAACCGTATTATTAGTAGGTTATTATATATATTAAAATATACTTTCCAATGTGAATTTGGCAGATCTCTCCAATTATGTAAGTTAAATTTATAATATGATTTTGGTTTTCAAGCACAACCCTTTCAAAATTTCAAATTTTCCTATTATTTAACACTGTGAAATTTAAGTAGTAAACAAACTTTTGATTTGGGACTCACATTTTGCAATACGTTTTTCGGCATTATCGCATTGTCCAATGTGAAATTTCATCTGTTAGGTCACAACTAATTCTTCGAAAGATTTATCCATAGAAATTTTAATCCCAGAGTTGCATTAAGTTACTGTGGTATTTTTTTTTCATAAAATTATTAATTGGATCATGATGTAACGTAGGCCTACCATATTGTTTTCATAGCTAATAATTATTCTACATTGACCTGCTCACGACCTGTACGGTAAATCGACTCTAAAATTGAGGTCAAAAGATTAAAAACAACTACATATGATGTTTTATTTATGAAGACCCCTCATGTATAAAATAGGATACGGACCGCCGATGGCAAATTGACGGCCAAGGTCCATTGACGGTGCGATACTGCGAACAAATTACCAACACTAGAAATGGGTCTTATCCCTCTATTATAATTAATTAGTTTAAAGTGTTTTAGTATGTACGCCTACAGAATTCACAAACATTTTCTAGCCTATTCGCGTGGAGAACTCATAAATTATTTTATAAACAATGTTTTTATAATGCGAAATTATAAAATTGACTGATTTTTAGACACCGGTGACGTTTCATACTTATTTCATTGCATAATCATAATAAAAAAATCAACATCCAAATCCAAATTGACAATGCTGTACATTGTAAGTGGATTGTGTGAATACAATGTTAGTATGAAAATGTGTCCATGCTACGGGTACGTATACAGCAAACGGATGCAAATATTTGCAGGCGCGGATTTGGGTGGTGGGGGGGGGGCTCCCCCTTTGTTACAAAATAGGCCCTCTACTGTTTGCATGTGTTCTCTGCTGCTACAGTGCAAACCTCTTCATACACCACTCACT